>JAZHYW010015523.1:0-30507 GCA_037355805.1 Ixodes ricinus
ACGTTAATGACCATTAAATAGTCAACTAGTAAAGAAAAGCAAAATAACTACTTTAAAGTGAATAAACTGCCTTGACTCGCTTCGTCCTGAGCGGTGCTATGCAGAGAAGCAATAACATTTCTTCTAGAGCCGTTTTTGTGGATATTGTTTTAGCGACTGCGCCGGATTATTAGTTGTACCAATGTTTTTTAGTAAGAGATAGCGTCCACGAACTTCAAAACACTGTTTTCCCTGCGACAAACTCCCGAAGAGAAGCTCGGAATACTTGGAAGCTTAATAAGTGCAGAGGTGGTCACCGGCCCAATGATTACCTTCAATATGTAGGCTATATAAGGCTCTGGAGCAGTCATCGGGACTGTGATTCAGGTGTTCAGTGCGTCATGGTGTTTGTTTCTAATGTGTAGTCGTGGATGTATGTAGTAGTACTTTCAAATACCACAGGGACACCCTTTACTTACAAAATCCAAAATAGAAAAAAATAAAAAAAATTGTGTAGCCAGTTTTGAATACACAAATGGCATCTTGAGGAGGAATTATGTTTTTGGTATACCTAAAATCTTTTCTGAATAATATTTATGATATCTTTTGAATACCTTACGCGCAAATTGCGAATGTCGACAAAATAATACAGGATGAATACAAAATTAATATGCATAACCAATATATTTGAACTATGTTTCAAGTACAGCCTCTTTTTGCTAAGGGTGGGTATAGACCTTTTCGCAAGGGCGCCGCCATCTTGAATTGTCGTCACTTCCAGTATGGGCGAAAACATTGTTTTGCCGTCGCCACGCCAATAAAAGGCATGTAGGAGATAAACGTAACCGTCACACATTTTCGTTTTGCCTCCCCTCTATTTTTTTACTAGTTGCAGGTTGAAACGTTTTGATATTTTTTCGTCGCCCATACCGGATATGCCTACTTGGCGGTCGGGGGCGAGAATAAGCAGAAAAGGTCTATACATCCAGGGCAACGATGGGCGCGTCAGTAGGGAGTTTTCGTAGATCGTTTCCGCTGTCCCGCAACGCTCTCCGCAATCCGCTACGAGATCCGGGTTTCTACAGCCAAGGCCATCTGGCGCGCAGGCGCGGTAGCGGCTTCTTCGTTGCGGAGGGCTTAGCGGAGGGGAGAACGCGGTCTACGAAAACTCCCTAATATCCGTGCGCCCGCAACGTGAACGTCGCCGCCGGACGAGCGCCGGCCGTCATTCCGACGAGAGCGAAGAACCTAAACTCTCGGGAGCGCTGCCGCCGACTGCAACAGACACAGCGAGGCGCGCGCGCGGAGAACGCCCGCTCGCAGCGCCTGCGTAGCGGATGCGCCTGTCCCTAACACGTGACCTGCGGTTACGTAGTGTCATCTGCATTAAAAAATTTTAGATCATCAGAAGCCGTGCTGGGGAGACGAGGACAGCAAAACAAATATATGCCACAACCAAAAAACAAAACCAAAAATAAACACGAATTAGTCTTCAGTTATTTAGACCGCAGGAATATGGTGACATTGTTACCCACTGTAAATGAGAAATTTATCCGGTGTAGTACGACTACTAGCGTGGAGTTTTTAACGGATGTTAAAGACTCTCTCTATGACTGATACACGGCCGCACGCCGGGTGCGATGCTCATCCAGATCGAAACGGCAAAATACCCACCGAACGCCCGAACGACTGAGCTGACTAGAAAGACAGCAAAGACCTATCGAAAGACGATTAAAAAAAAATACAACGTGCGACTTGCTGTTTCTGTAGAAAATAAATAAACACACACACAGAAACACACGCACGCACGCACGCGCACAATTACTTCAAGCAGCGCCACGGCTCTGGGCGACTGGCGCCCCGGCGACCGGAACCGCAGTGTCGCGCTCGTCGCGGCTTGGCATCTTCGCGCCTGCAGATTTCGCCACCGCGGAACAAACGCACCGACAGCTGTCAACTTTTTGTTTTTATTTTCATGTTTATGTTTGCTTTTTCCTTCCTTCAGGAATAGTGCTTAGCAGCCCCCCCCCCCCCCCCCCCACACACACACACACACACACGCACGCACGCACTTCTTTATCCCTTCTAGGCCAGTGGTTCTCAAATGGGGGTCCGCGAAGCCACGCCTCATCAGCCAAGCCCCGTAATAAATTTTTTTTTGTCAGGTTAAGAAGTTTTAATCTTCGGGTGAGTTTTGTTTGTTTGTTTATTGGTTTAACCCGGGAGGGTCAGGCATTACGCCCATACCAAGGGGTCCACAGTGCCTCCGACAGAAAAAGAAAAATAATAAATAACTAGAACCGGTACATAGATAAAGGGGGTAAGTTCCGTGGGAGAACATGCGCGTGTGTCAATGAGAGAAGTCTACTTCAAACTAGCCCTTAGTTATATCGATTTACCAAATTGTTATTATTATTATAATGAACCTATAGGCCTTTCTAGCGGTAGTCTCGAACGAAGCGATTTACAGCGCTCGTCCCTGGTTTTGAGTGTACATCAGTGTTGCCCGACTGCGCTGGGCTGGGGTTTTCTTGTCTACGGGCTGTGGCAGGCTGGCAGCCTGCGTAGGCACAATTCCGGACGCTTGTGGCGGCTAAATTGCCGTTTTTTTTTTCTTTTCTGTTCTACGGCGAATAGGATTTCTCTAGGTTTTTAATAAAGCATTGTACTTTCTTTGGGGAAAAACAAACAAACAAACAATGTGAGCTATTTTGGCGAGTCCGTGCGCAGCAGAACAAATGCAACTGGAATGTTTGTTTCATTTCATTATGATCTTTTTCTACGGCATCGTACACTCAGCCGCGTCAATCTACAACGGTAGAAAATATTTAACCACACAGGACAGCCGAACGGCATGGGTATTTTATGCCACAACATGAAATTCAACGAGTCTCATCAATGATGATGATATTCTTTATTGTAGAAGGGATGGCGCTATGGCCTCAGTGGGGAGGGGGGCTAGGGAAGGACAAGTTCACATTCTGCGGTCGACGCCAGTCGAGCGCGCAAACTTCCATAACGAGAGTAGTGTCTCTTTAGTATGGGCGTCGTTTCTTTGGGTGACCCAGTCCTGCAGATTTTGGATACTTGGGTTTAGGTACTCGGCTCTTTTTTCTTGTAAGCCGGTGCAGTCCCATAAGAGGTGCTGAATAGTGGGAAGAACGCCGGCAGAGCACGTAGTGCAAGTTACCGGCGCTTTTGATCCCGACGCTTCCTCGTTCTCCGGCGTCTGATCTGGTGGGCGGCCCCTCCGTGGCTTGTAGTCTCGCCATCTGGCTAGCACATCCTCTGTGAGCGCAGCGCCGGTGCGGGCTTTGTGTACCAGCACTTGCGCCCCCTAGGCAGTCCCTTGGGTAACGGTGTGGGGTTGTAAGGTGTCTGTTCTCGCAGCCGACGGCGATCTTCTTGGCGGGCCACAGCTTTCCGTTCGAGGGGGTCTGGGTCCGGCAATGCGAGCAGGACCGAGATTCCCAGGTTGGAGCGGTCTTCCCCGTGCTCGCTCGCCCACGTGCAAGCAGCCTCGTTACCGACGCCGCCTGCGTGTCTTGGGACCCAATCCACTCGTACTTCGATATCTTTAGCCGTTAACAAATCGGAGCACAGGCTCTTGATCCGATGGCAGAGCGTGCCTTCGCGAGGGGTCTTTCCTAGGCGTGTGAGGGCCTCCTGCAGTCCGTAAAGATTGTTATACGATTAAGAACGTCTGCTCGGTCGCAAAGTTCTTGTATGCGAGAGAGCGCTAGGTGTATGGCATCGAGTTCGAGACGACTCGTGCTGGGCTTCCTGTCGTATTGGAGAGTCTGAGCGTAGCAGTTCCGACCGGTCGCATAGGCAATATATATTGTACGTACCGAACGATGCCCCGTTATCCGAACAGGGTTTGAGAAAGGTCTCAAGCAACACAGCATATCCATCATACAGTGTCGACGATAGTCACTTCGCAAGGATCGGACGGAATCCGGCTTGTCTTGGGGCCCGCTTTGAAGAGAGCTGCATTTTTGCACAGCACCAAGGCAAATGAACAAACGTGCGAGCGTGTCTATTCCGCCCCCATCAGCTATTTCTCGCGAAGGCCGGGAACGGAACATAGCTGGGAAGGCTTTGCTCCGGTTCTCGGGTCGGTTCAACACCCTGGTTAACAGCTACATGCTAATCGCGCACGATTACAACAGCCGCTTTGTCGCGTTTCGCAGCGCCAGGAAAGACACCTTGTCGGTCTAAAACCAGCTTTGGTTGTTTCCAGTGTTGGGAAGTGCTTGAAGTACATTGTACTTAAAGTACTACTTCAAGTATGTTGAGGAAACTTGTACCTTACTTGAAGTACATTCTCTGAGTATGTACTTGTACTTTACTTACTTAATTTAGCACCTGAGACTCTGGTGCAAAAAAATTAACTTTCAAGTCAAAGAAAAATACAACAGAGGAGAACGTCATAATATTTTGAGACATTCTCTTTTGTTTTTTCCTTCGACTTCAAAGTTCCTTAATTTTTTCGAACCCCTATCTCAGGTTTCACATTGATTAATTATCACCAGCTCGCTTGCACACACAGTTTTTTTTTTCATTAAAGGGCAACTCCGGCCAAAACTCAAAATGAAATAAATTACTGGCATCGCTGTAGCGACACAAAATACGAACCCAGCCAAAATATTACGTCGTGGGACGCCGCATTCTCAACAAATGCCGATAATAAAAATGCGACCCGCCGCGAGCCGCTGCTCCTTAGCGGGCGGCCAGCGGGTCGCCGATCGCTAAAGCAACATTGGAACGTGACGTCAGTATCGTTCTCGTTTTTCCTTCGGTCCGGGTGTTGCGCGCTTCTTTGAGCCACTACCATCGCTACTTCGGCTTGCGATTGGCGCGTTTGGCCGTTGCTTTTATCTGTAGCCCGTAAAGCTTCGGTACCGCCTTTTGTTTATTTGCTTGTGAGGATTCCAAGACTCGTTTTAGCGAGCAACTCGGTGCGCCAAAGACTGCCCAACTGTTCCTCGAAAGATGCCGAGTACTGTGGGCTGCTCAAACAACCCGCTGCGCAACCCGGAGGTGCTTTTTCACAAGTTTCCCACGGACCGGAAATCGGAGAAGGTGTGGGTGAACGCTGTTCGACGAGTGGACTTAAGACTTGGGCTTTTACGCGCCCGAGGAAAAAAACAACGAAAAGACAGATGTGTACAGCCCAGCACACGTGTGTTCGGGCGCCGGGGCCCGCGCCGGAGAGCCTCAAAGCATCGTGTCTGGGACTGACCGGCAGCGCGAAAGCGAGAGGGCCCCCAGTACTGTACGTCACTGGCAGAGCGGCATAGAGCAACGCCGCTCCATCCACGGAGCCCCGATGACAATTTAGGCCTAGCGACGAATATGGAAGCCCGCAAACATGGGGACAGCCGCCGAGTACGGCACCGGACGAGTTCACTTGTTTTCCAGTCGCTAGCTTTTGGGTTTACAAGTAACGAGTACGGCATAGCGCACGCACGGCGGCGGCCGCCGAGTACGGTACCGTACGAGTTCATGGGTTTTCCAGTCGCTAGCTTTTGGGTATACGCTCTACCTCTTGCTACATATGCTGGATAACTACCACGTATACGGAATTAAAACCAAATCAGGTTGCCTCCTATCTTTAGACGGCTAGCGCAACAGAGGTAGGTGCCGCTCGGCCTGCGTACTCATTGAACAGAACGATCCTGACTTCACGTTCACATAGCGGCTGATTTCCAGTGTTGCCAGGGCCTCGAGCAGCTAGTTTCGGTTTAATTGGCCGCGCCCCAAACAAAACTTTGAGGCGTCGATATCTTTAAAACGACACACAATAACGGGAAAAAAAATACACCTTGCAATTCAGGGACGTTGACTGCACTAAAAAGTCATAATTCCAAAATCGAAAGTATGAACCGGAGTTGCCCTTTAATTAAGTTAAGGAGAGGACACTCCTCTACGAAAGGATTGCTTGCAGAAGCCACAGGGCTGACGTCATGCTCTTTCCTAGTACATTTAACCCCCTTGGGTGCAACAATCCAGTGCGAGAAGATCACTATTCAGTGATTTTCAGGAATTTGGCTCAATTCACGAAAATAATTACTCTGAGGCCACTTTATCAAATATTGGACGCTGTTTTTGAAAATAGGTCATGCAGCCCTGATTAACCCTGGGCGATGCATACCAGTTAAAAAAATCACTGTATAGGGTAATTAAAGGGCATCATGAACAATTGTTAAAATACTTGTACTTTACTTTGAAAGTACATTGTATTTATAGTACTTTACTTCAAGTACATTGCACCCAGTGTACTTACTACTTTACTTGAAGTACATCACCCCTAATTTACTTTGTACTTTACTTTTTACCTTTTAGATGTACTTTACCCAACACTGGTTGTTTCACTGAGACAATGAAGCCATCCGACACCTTCAGTGCAATGCTGCTGTTTCAAGAGCCACTTACCCCAAGCCCATGAGGTCCTAAATGAAAATCAACACAGCTGACTTAAGAATCGAGGCCCATTCCATTCCCACTCCATTCCAAGCAAAGGGCATCCAATTCCATTCTCCATTCCATTCCGGGATCGCGAAAGTGCGGAATGATTCCGTAATCATTTAAATTCCGGAGTGGCAACTAGGCAACACTGATTCTGATCAGTACTCAAGATGTGCACGAGCGCAGTGCCACTAGTTGCTTACAGTGCAATTGTTTTAATATTACTTGCACCCAGTGGCATCACAAGGGAGGCGGGGCGGATCGCCCCGGGTGCAGGGCTCAGGGGAGTGTCGCGGCGGGCCACGTGAGAGCGGGGGGGGGGGGGGGGTTCGTGTCGCGGCAGGCTATTGCCCCGGGTGCCGCTGACCCTCGTGACGCCACTGCTTGCATCACTGACATTGTTTTATATTACCACCATGTGTTCCGGTTTTTAGATGCGGAGCATCTCTTGCTCACGTCTATGTCCCGCGGCCTTGTAGTCCGCACTCGCACCTATGCACGCGCAACTCTCCTCCTTCCCTCTCTCCAACAGCTGCGCGTTACTCTCTCTACCAGCTGCGTGTTCGTTCGCTTCCACTCACACCGCGCAACGCTCCTCAGTCTCCTCTCCTTGAAGTGTTAAAAAAAAATTAGCGGCGAGCGTTCCAAGTTTCTCTGCCGCGAGCCGCGACGAAGGCTCGCGTAGGGGAATCACGCTAGGGCAGTCGGTGGCGCCATCTCTCGACGTCAGCACGCAACTGACTCTTTCCTCGGAACCAACAGGATGCTCCGCATCACCCCATGGTTCCCTCGGGAAGATGGTGTTTATGTTTATGTCCCCTTTAGTTTGAACTGTGTATTACAGTGAGGATAGTTTGTTATACTTTGCCTTGAAATTGACATCCTTCACCCAACAAATGTTTTGAAATATTCGTTCTCTAAATATTTATTATTAAGTTCCGCATCCCATTGAATAAACATGAATGAATAAACATTGCCTATTTTATTTGTTTCAGCATTTTCTACCCAACAAACACTTTTGCCTTTCCTGAAAGCATAAAGTTGGAGATAGTTTGCGCTCCCCCTTTGCTCCACGCCCCGTGCAAAACCGAATGCATGAGCAGGTGAGTACATGCAAGGATTTTAGGAATTAATTTGCTAATTATCACACTACCTGATGTCGGGTGCATCTCAAAACGTCCCGATTTCCTGGGCATTTGAGACCTTACGCATTTCGATCCCGTTCTCATTTGGTCCTTCTCGTTTGAGACCTTCTCATAAGATCCGAATCGTGTTTTTCGCCAAATTGGGCCCATTCTCATTTTGCCCGTCATCTGAAAACGTCCCATTCTCATTTTGGACCGTGCGCATTTCGCTCCCATTCTCGACTTGGTCCGCCTTGTTTGAGCCTTCTCATAAGATCTAAGTTGTATTTTTCGCAACTGGACCTATTCTCATTTCGCCCGTTCGCGCCAACGACCGAATGGCACTAGTTTGGCATGCTTCTAACGTTGTTAAGCCTTCGCGGCTTTGTTGATGAGCTCTTACCTCTGCTTGGGCCCCCAACAGACCATCAGATATGCCTGGGTGTATCTGGCGAGCGGCCATGGGTCTTTAAATCGACCGCAAAATTCGGTTTCTTAACCTATCGCGTACCGATTTCGCACAGCGTTGGCCACAGGTGGTGCATTTCTTATATAAATTCGCAAAGAGCAAGCTTACCTGAGAAAAAAGTAAAAAAAAAAAAAGAGAAAAGTGCTTAAGGAAGTAACTCCGCTCAATTCCGAAAAATTTAGGCTTACATGTGATTCCATTTCACAAAGTACTACTCAACAGCTCTACGTCTTCGGATTCGCGAAATGTTGAATATTATTTGTGTAATCTTAATTTAAACATCAGCCGATACCGAAACCGAAACTTCGGTTGCGTCAGGCAACATTGGTCCCGTGTCCTCAGAGTCATGGCCACGTCACGTCGAACCACGTGGTCTTGTGACGTTCGCAGGCGCGAGGTACAGGACACGCGACGCGGGCAGGTCGCTTCGCATGGCGTGGACGGTGATGGCCCGGGGGAGAGGGGGAAGGGGAGAACACGAAAGAGGAGAGGGGGGAGCGGAGAAACCGGACTTGCGATAAACGCGCAGGGCAGCGCAAACTAGCGCATCCGCGTTACGGTGATCACGTGGACGCC
Source organism: Ixodes ricinus (assembly GCA_037355805.1). Classification (NCBI taxonomy): domain Eukaryota; kingdom Metazoa; phylum Arthropoda; class Arachnida; order Ixodida; family Ixodidae; genus Ixodes; species Ixodes ricinus. The sequence goes on from JAZHYW010015523.1 coordinate 8,620, forward strand.
GTAGAGCCAACACCGGGAGGAGAAACTCATGACGTCATCGTTCAATTTCGCTCCGAGAAGTAAAACAACCAAAACGTGAGAATGACGTAGTCATGCCTTTGGCGTAGTGGTTCAACGTTGGCCGCTCCAACCCCGTCGCATTGACTGCGCTGACGATTGCGCCTCACGTCGCACGCTAGAGTTGGCAGATTTCGGCGACTTGGCTCGTTTGAAAGTTTGCTGGCCAGTTTATTAAATATATAGACGGAATTAGATCGTAATATTTGACATGGGGTCTTCCTATATGATACTGAAGAGGGCTGCATAGTTTTCTAAATATCAAAAATGAAGCGGAGTTGCCCTTTAAAGGCTTAAAGGCCTGCGAATCATAATTAAGCGTCTACCCTTTTTGCGGTTTCCACGTCTCTTGGGGTTCGGGCAAGCCAGCGGGCACGGAGAGAGTAACTAAATATCAGTGCGTCATATTTTAACCGGACGACGCGGAAACCTCCTCCACCGACGGGGGCGACCCGCGGTACCGAAAGCGCGCGTAATGTGACGTCTTAGGTCCTGGGCTTACTACTGGTCAGAGCCGCTAAAAGCTTCTTTTTAGTCGAAATACAAAATATAAGTGGCGCGAACCGTTTCAATTATTTATAAAAGTAGTTTTTGTTCAGTATTTTAGATCAGAAAAGAAACAAATGCAGTTTATAAAGTGCGGAAACAAGAAATGATCCGTCGACATACCCGCCACCAAGCGGTGGAAAAGGCGGCGCATACTAGAAAGGAGTAGTGGGATCAGGTGCCGACACGGAAAGGTCCCGGATGTACGCGGCGGCGCTGCGGCCGTAGGGACCGAAGGACCCGACCGGCTCTGAGCGTTCCCAAGGCCTTCGGTGAGCAGCTTTGTCTGGCGGTTTGGCCGTTTCGCGGTATGGCAGCGCGAAGTGGCTCCCATTCTGAACTGATCTTTACCCCGTGTTTGCTGTCGTTTGTGGCCAATGAAGTGTCATGCCGAATTTGTGTTTAATCGCGCAGCAAATGCAATGAGAGCCGCTCTAGCTGCCCGCTACATACAGCCTATCCAGAACACGCTTCAGTGGCGCCCTCTCGCGCCGTCGACACGGAGTACGGCAGCCGTGAGCGCTCGCTCAGCTCACTACCCCTCGTCTAGTTCACGGCCACTCAAGCAACCAAGGACGTCATGAAGGAGGTTATTTTTCGCTTGTTTTTGTAATTTTAAGTTGCCTATAACTTTTAAAATAAAGCGAAATTCGAGAAAAGAAAAGTGTCATTAAGTTACTACGTTCAGTGCGCTCAAGTTTGGTGCAAATTAAAAATTAGTAAAAAAGTCATTGCAGGGCCCCTTTAAGGGGGCCCTGCAATCATAATTAAGCGTCTACCTTTTTTGCGGTTTCCACGTCTCTTGGGGTTCGGGCAAGCCAGCGGGCACGGTGAGAGTAACTAAATATCAGTGCGTCATATTTTAACCGGACGACGCGGAAACCTCCTCCACCGACCGGGGCGACCCGCGGTACCGAAAGCGCGCGTAATGTGACGTCTTAGGTCCTGGGCTTACTACTGGTCAGAGCCGCTAAAAGCTTCTTTTTAGTCGAAATGCAAAATATAAGTGGCGTGAATCGTTTCAATTATTTATAAAAGTAGTTTTTGTTCAGTATTTTAGATCAGAAAAGAAACAAATGCAGTTTATAAAGTACGGAAACAAGAAATGATCCGTCGACATACCCGCCACCAAGCGGTGGAAAAGGCGGCGCATACTAGAAAGGAGTAGTGGGATCTCGCACCGACACGGAAAGGTCCCGGATGTACGCGGCGGCGCTGCGGCCGTAGGGACCGAAGGACCCGACCGGCTCTGAGCGTTCCCAAGGCCTTCGGTGAGCAGCTTTGTCTGGCGGTTTGGCCGTTTCGCGGTATGGCAGCGCGAAGTGGCTCCCATTCTGAACTGATCTTTACCCCGTGTTTGCTGTCGTTTGTGGCCAATGAAGTGTCATGCCGAATTAGTGTTTAATCGCGCAGCAAATGCAATGAGAGCCGCTCTAGCTGCCCGCTACGTACAGCCTACCCAGGAGCACTATGCCATCGCTCCTTCGGAGCAGAGAGAGCGCAATCTGAGAACGCCGCCTCTCGGCGACTAGCGGCGAACGCCCGGAGGTTCCAACTCCGGTCAGAAATGCATGGGGAACGTGAGAAAATCGTTGTTTCTTCAATGTTGTGGAGATGTACGGAACGACAATAGTTTTTGACATAATAAAGGAACATTTTAGAATCATTTGCGCTGAGTTGTGTGCCAAGTAAGGACGTAATTTGTTTTTAAAAATTGCACGAGCGGCATCATGCAGCAGACGACGCGGCGACGTCACAGCGTCCACGTGACCCGCTCCGGCCAACCCAAAGAGCCCATCTCCGCTGCGTGCAAAAATCGTCTGCTTCAAACGCCATTGCCTTGGAAATTGCCTTCTCAAAATTTGCACACGCATCCGATATTATTAAAACTTTGATAAAGTGTTTAGTGCTTTACCAACTTCGCGACAGACTAGTTTTGAAAAGTGTGAACTCGCCGTTTATTTTTTAATTAGCCGTGTTGCGTCGATCTCCATGTATTCTCCCATAGGGCGGGCCGCCGCCTGGAACCCTGAGTACCACGTGACTCGCGCCGAGCCGCTCTGTCGGCCATGTTGTCGGCAAAACACAGGGTTCAAAGGATTGCGCTACTCTGCTCCGTAGGAGCTATGAGTGCCTGTCTACTCCAGAGACACGCTAGTGGCGCCCCTCGCGCCGTCGACACGATACGGCAGCTGTGAGCGCTACTCAGCTCAATACCCCTGTCTAGTTCACGGCCACTCAAGCAACCAAGGACGTCATGAAGGAGGTTATTTTTTGCTTGTTTTTGTAATTTTAAGTCTGCCTATAACTTTTAAAATAAGTCGAAATTCGAGAAAAGAAAAGTGTCATTGGGTTACTACGCTCAGTACGCTCCGTGTTTGGTACAAATATAAGGGTAGTAAAGAACCAATGCAGGGGGCCCCTTTTAGAGTTCTATGGCACTGCGAAGCCACGGGTCTTTGAACCATAGGGCTTGTTCCTATGGTTTGAAGAGCCGCGTTGCTATCGTTGCTTCACAGGAGTTGAGCCTGTTTTTTACCCTTTACTCAAGTAGGCTTCACTCTTTGGTAATTTCTTTTATAAAAAATGCACTTGTGGTTAACGTAATTCAAAATCGGAATCGTGATAGGTTAAGAAACTGCATTTTACGGCCGATCAAAGAGCCTGGCCGCTCCCTGATACGCCCAGTATGTTATATGTAGAGGTACGCATTGAGAATCGCACAATGACGCCTGCTTCCCTTTCCTCTAGCAGCGCAGAAAAAAAGCGATGAGCATTTATTTGGAAACTTCGTGTTGAACAGACTAGCATACATAATTGCAGTGGTTCTCAACCATTGATGACCGGTGACCGTTTTGCAGAAATGCGGAGATGATGGAGGACTCCGTATCGATTGTGAGGGGGATAGGTAAAGGCTACAGGCTATCATGATAATAATTTAATAAATCGAATATAACTAATTGCTATTAACTACTTGCTAATTGCTAATAACTAATTGAATAACACACGAGAGTACTCACCCCGAAAATCGGAACGCTTTCTTCTCAACCGTGAAGGAAGACAACTCATATCATTGCCGTGCTTGACTGATGAGACAGGGCTCTGCGCGGACCACAAGAATGCCTTCGCAGACTCCCATTTGAGAACCACATGCATTATAGAAGTGGTGGCACTGTCCCAAGTCGAGAGACCTTAAACAACGTGACATTTCGGAATATGATCTGGCTGCGATAAACAGTTGGTCTGTTGTATTGTCAGCTAGTAGCTTTTCACGACGCATCTCGACGCACTGCTAAAATCCTTAGCAGAGAAAGTATGCCTGTAGCGTGGCACACACACACACACGCACGCACAAATATTCAATGTATATATTATTATCACCCCCCCCCCCCCCCTTAAAGAACGATTTTGGTATGGAAAGAGTCAGGTGCGACGGGGTCAAAGCAGATGAGATATTTTTGAAAATGGCGGTTTTGAAAAGTAGTGAGAAGAGCGAAACAAAACGGGCCCAAATGAGGGTTGAACAGGAAAGACGAAACGGAAAGGGCCAAATGCGACGGGTCAGAAGCTTTGAGAATGGTTATTCTGAGAAGGTCCAAGGAGAAGCGAAGCGAGAGCAGAACTCAAATGAGAACGGTTGAAATGCGAAAGGACGAAACGGGAAAGGACCAAATGCAACAGGTCCGAGAGAGAAGATCTTTTTGAGAATGGTTGTTTTGAGAAGGGCCAAGTGAGAAGGGCGAAACGGGCAGTGGGCTCAAATGATAACCACCCCCTGATGTCTGCCATGGTCAATAACATTGTCCCAACAAAACCATTTATTTGCAGCGTCTTAAAAATAAATAGTCTACCTCACAATAATAAAACCTTGTGTATTCCACTCGGTAGCAACACAACAAACCAAACTCTGACCTAAGTTCAGTGGTACACACTGAGAAAATACATTTTATTCTTGCAACCAACATAGTATCATTTATTCGACACCAGGTACAAAATTGAATAACAGCCTAGTTATAAGACCCAGACGTTCTGCGGTATGGCTTCCAAAATGAACCTGCGAAAGTATATAGAATATTGAACACAGACATACAAAAAACAGAGGCAACTCCATTATCACTTTAAGTCGGAGCACTAGCCACAGCAATAAAAATTACCACAGGCATAAAGAATATAAGAATCATCTATAAAGAAAAAAAAATTGAAGAAAAACAAAACAAAAGTTAGGCAACAGAACACATAAAACAACAAACGATAGCGAGCGTTGCACGTTACCACAAGGCACTTCCAGGAGTAACTACAAAACCGCGCCAGACACCATTCCGCCACGTCCATCCCACTCCCCGAGCCAATCAAGTCAAAGCTGGAGCAGAGACGCAGGCTCTCTCTCACTGGCCGCCTGCACTGGGTGCTTCCACAAGTTCGGCGTTGGTGCAGACACCTGGGACAATACAGTCGTCCAGGCTCTTCTTACGGTGTGTGGCACTCGGTGGTGGTGACGGTGTCAGTCTGCCCACGGCACCGTTGGTGGTTGGTGTGTCACCCGAGCCTCCGACTTCAGCTGCCGGTGTGTCTGCGCCTGCGGCAGAAACTTTGTCAACAGCCTCCCGCACCTCGGCGGCCTCTTCCTTATCTTCCGCGCCATCTGCTTCGTCTCCAGAAACCTCGGGAATCCTTGCGTCGTTCTGATTGACCGCAGACTCCTCTGGACTTGCGTCCTCGGTGTCGTCTGCTGGTTCTTTTGGGGGCTTGACGTCTACTCCAGCTTCTTTGGCAATGACTTCGACTTGTGGTTCGTCCGGCACTTTTTCCAACTCTCCCTGTTCCTTGGCTTCGGCTGTTTGAACGTCTTCTTGAGAATTTTCGGTGGCCGTGTCTTCCGTTGGCTTCTGGTCCTTCACTGCTTTGTCCGCTGCGGCAGGAGAAGATTCGGACTCAGCCTGTTCTGAGAATTCTCGGTGACCTTGTCTTCCGTTGGATTCTGGTCCTTCACGGCTTCGTCCGCTGCGGCAGAAGATTCGGACTCAGCCTGTTCTTGAGAATTCTCGGTGACCTTGTCTTCCGTTGGCTTCTGGTCCTTCAGCGCTTCGTCCGCTGCGGCAGAAGATTCGGACTCCAACTGTTCGTCCTCGACGTTCGGAAGATCCATCGTGTCCTTTTCCATTGCCACCACACAAGTGGCCGGTCCTGCAGCCGCATGTGACGTTCGGTTCCGCGGACGCATCTGTGTCCGTGCCTACACATGTATCCGTCTCCGGTTCTGGAACTGTCTTCAGATCAGTTTCTGTCGCACAAGATCCGTCCAGCTCTTCAGCACTAGCCACTGGAACTTGCTGTTCGTCTGAGGCTACCTCATCATCGGACTCCACTCCGTCATCCTTCGAGTCCTCGGCTGTCCCTGGCAGCGGCGAGACATCAGCCTCTGCGTCTTTAACTTCGATGCTGCTTGGCAGTTCTTCGAGCTCGCTCAACGGCGGGGCAAGGTCCTTCGGAGTCGAGGTCTCAAAATTCTCCGTAGACTCTGCCTCTTCGCCGTCCTCTTTGACGCCGCTCGGCAGCTCTTCTGTCTCGCTCAGACGCGAGGCGTCGTCGCTAGGTGAGGAGGTCTCCAAGTTCTCCGTGGGCTCCTTCACAACCGGGCTCTCTTCGGCGGTCACTTCCAGGGTGGAGTCGCCAATGGCACGACTGCCGAGGACGTCGATGCCCATGTCGAGCAAGCGGACCACGTGCCGACCATCGCGTTCCCCAAGGAACTCGGCGAGCAGCACACGCGACACGTCGTCCACCACCGCCTGGAACTTCTCCGTCGCTTCCGTGACGCAGTCCGCCTCCACGACATCTAACGTGCAGCGTACCGCAAGCGCCGGAACCTCGAACAATGCCTCCACCGGCGGGAGGACCTCCTTGAGCTCCACGGACTCGGAGTTGCCGTAGTCGACATAGAAGACCCGAGCTCCCGCGGTGTCCACGCTTGTCACGGTCGCCCGACAGTAAACCCCCTCGTCGTAATGCGCGACGCAAGGCGCACCTTCGCTCGCCTTAAAGACCTTCCCGTCGCCGCACACACCCTGTAGGGCGGTCGTGACGAACTCCAGCTCGGCGCGACGGTCCTTCAGCTGGACGTAGAAATCGGTGGGACCCTCGGAGTGAGAGATCTCGACGTGAAGCTTCTGGTTCAGTGGAACCGAAATGGAGCCGTATGTTTTCTTCGGCGCGTCCGCCTGTCCGACCGACTCCGCCCCTTCGGACTTCTCGACTACGGCGGGCTCCTCTGGCACTTTCACCCCCAGCAGCTCCGCGATGTCGTTGCCGTCCGCATCAACGAGCCTCACCCTCGCCGGAGGGCCTCCTCCAGCACCTCCACCCGCAGCGTCGCGTCTGTTGTCGCCTCCTTGAACTTGTCCAGGAGGTCCCCGTCCAATGCGGAGACGCCACTCAGCCGACACTCGAAGCAGAATGGCTCCGGCGCCGCCTCCGCGTCTGTGAGCGCGACCACAGAGTCCACTGACTCCGCGTTGCCGTAGTCGATGAACCGCGCGCTCAGCGTCCCCTCCTCACCGATCCCCTCGATCCGGGCACGATACCACAGCCCGTCCGCCGCGTAGAGTGCGGCGCACAGGTGCCCGGGGGCAGGGCCCTCCAGCGGGGCGGCCTCGCCTGCACCCAGCCTCTCCTGCAGGCGCTCCGACAACTCCGCGAGCGCGTCGTCCCGCTCTGTCGTGATCATGTAGAATGAGTCGAGCCGGTCCACGTGACTGACGTAGCCTTCCACAACCTTTGCGGCGGGCGACGCGCAAAGGGCGGCGTCTTCTGAAGGGGTGTCTTCGGCGGCGTCCTCGCTTCCCGCGAGCTTGGCCTTCACGAGCGCACCCACGTCCTGGCCTTCCTCGGACATCCGGACCGTCACTTCGGGACCCCACGTGACGACCTCGAGTTCGAGTTCCGCCTCGAGGACGAGCTCTTGGAACTCCTTGACAGCCGCCGGGTTCGTGCCGATCTCTCGGCCGCCGTCCAGCTTGCACTTGTAGCAGAACGGGGGCACGTCCAGGAACTCGGGGCCAATCTCGCGCACTTCCTCTACCTCGTCGGCGTTGCCGTAGTCCACGAACTGGACGCGCGAGTCGTTCAGCACCTTGGCACGGTACCAAAGGTTGTCCTGTAAAGCGGACGACGACTGTGAACAAACTGAAGGCACGTTAACACACTACGTGGGAATTTGTGACCACGAAAAAACCTCGCTTGAGAGAACCGGACTTCGACGGACACGCCAAACTAGGGTGCCTACATGTTTCCGCCGCTCCGCTGTTTAGGGTGGCGACAACGTTTGTGATACCTGTTGCCGACAAACCAGTGTTGCCTACCTCGTTACCATGGCAACCTCCGCTGTTTTCGTCGACCATTTTGTCACACTCGCCGGTCGTGCGCTCGGACTACGCCGCTAATCCTCGTTAGGGCTAGGGAGCGCTCACCGCTCTCGTTCCGACGGCGAGGTTTCGGCGTTCAATGCCGGTCTGTGACTGTGGCGTTCCATTTTGTCGCGGGAACTCGCGTTTCGATAAAAGCAACGCACACTTCCTGCTCGCAACTTCAAAATATGAAACACCCGAGTCAAAGAGAGCGACAGCCACGACGACCGCCATCCCGCTGAGCCTCCGACTCCTCTTATGAACGGAAACGGAAGTGGCCTCACAGTGTTGCCGGCGTGTCGAGACTGCAGGAACTCAACGTTGTGTACGTTTAGCGAAATAAGAAGTGGGAAAAAATGGCGGTGGGAGAGGATCTGGGAAAGGGTAACAAGAAGTTGGCGCCACCCTAAAGCGGAGCGGAAACATGTAGACACCATACGCCAAACAACAAACGCGTTAAACGTCCTTTGCCGCAGCATAGCCTCAATATACACCAGTCCGGTGCTCGTCACTGCCGGGAAGAATGCAGAGTTCTGGGCCGTCAAAGGAAGCGCGGCGTCTCGTATCTTGCAGAGCTCGGAACACGTCCCACGGCATAGTGGACAAAAGCGGCAGCTCGCAAAAGGAGCGTTTGGAAATGGACTACAGTCGCCAACCGATTTTTCGGACTCCGATAATTCGGACTTGTTCGATATTTCGGACCTAAAGGCGGAACCGTGACTTACCCCATAGAAATAGTGTATATTCACGACCAATGTTTCGGACAGCTTGAAGTCCGAAAGTTTGATTATTCGGACAAAATCGTCGTCGCGAGCGATCGGCGGAAAACACCACCGAGAAGCGGCCATTTTGAATTCTATGTTGTTGGCTGCAAATGGATTGGCTTGGCTTGGCAGCGCTACTTGAGTACTCTTGAGTTTTACCGCTAGGTGACGCTATGCTAGCCCTTTTTTCCATTTAGCTGCACGTCATCATCATCATCATTATCGTTTTGCTTTGTTTTTCCGTTCCTTCGCGTCGCCAGTCGCCATTTTGCGCTCGTGGATTTGCGCCTCTCATCTTGTTCGGACAACGCTGGCTTGGACGTCATGGCCCCATCTGTTGTTCTGCCACCGCGATGTGTCGTTAAGAAGCGCAGAAAGTACTCGACCATAACGCTAGAAAAGAAGGCAGCGATTCTCAAGCTAACAGAAAGTTGCTGAACGGAAACGGAGGTGTAACCTGAAACGAGGCACCATTTACGGCTTTTTTAAGCCCACTTGGAAGTAATAAAGGCAAGTTTTTCAATCTGCCGATTTTTCGGACTGCTCTATTATTCGGACGTTTTTTCGGTCCCCGCGAAGTCCGAATAATCGGTCGGCGACTGTACAGGCCTCGTTTTCGCTCAACATCCTCCCGTCATGAATCTGGCACACATCGGCACTGGTTCATGGTTGGCACACGTTCTACGTGCGCAGGTGGTGTTCTCTCAGCCTAAACAAAGCATGCCGACGCCGCGATCGTCTATGCCATTCAAAACGCATTTCTGCACCGGAACTGTCGCAAATGGAGTCGACGTGGCTCCAGGCACCGAAATGACTGCGCACACAAGCTGCAGGCACACAAACACATGTTTCTATAATAACTGACAGACTGAAAACAAGAGGACAAAAGGTTCCCGAGGTACCGGAGCGTTGCAAAAGGTAAAATGCTCGCGCTGGAGGCGGGACGACTGAAACACTTACCTGTCCTTTTCATTACGTCGGGGACACCCCATAGAGGCACTGGCATGAAAATAACTCTACACACCTGCCGGATTTGAACTAAAGAGCGAGTTTCTTTCGGATCTATGCACAGCCTTTTCAACATTGTCGCCTGTAGCACCGTCAGATGTAATTTGCCGTTGTCGCGAAAGAATGATGCGCGAAGGAAGTCGAATTTGGGAGTTTCACGTGCCAAACCAACAAGGGGCACCCGGCACGGCACGGACGAGGACTAATTTCAACTACCCGCGGATCCTTCGATGTGCAACCGAAAGCTTAGTTACACGGCGATTTTTCAATAATGAGCCTCTGCCAGATTGCGGCACCTTGGCGGGATCCAAATTCACAACCTGGAAATCCGAAAACCAACAACCCGCCTAAAGAGTGTGTCAAGGCTACTTGATAGTGGTGCCACTGCATTTGTTGCCAGACAAAAAAGAGGCAGAGCCCGTGCCCCGAAATGCGCCACTCACCTGCGGGTAGAGGGCGACGCAGGGAAGCTTGGGCACCAGCTGGACCCTGGGGTCCTGGCCCGTGGCGTAGCGCTCCTGCAGGCGTGTCGAGAGCGCCTCCAGGGCCGCCTCCTGATCCATGCGCATGGCGTAGAAGCAGCACAGGTCATCCACGTGCATCACATACACCGCCATCTTGCCGGAGATCTTGGACAGCGGCGGGTAGCAGGGCAGGATCACGTGGCCGCTCTGACCTGCGGCGGCGGCAGCGAGGGGGACGGGCGCTTTCGGAGAGGCGCTTACATAGACCATTTTCAAAATTCAGTGCCGTCCGGTGGCTGAAAAAGCAGTTCCGTTTTTGACAAATTAACAGCGGTCGTGAAACTGTACTTTATTTATTCATTTATTTTAACAGACTGCCAGCCGTGAGGACAAGGCAGGTTGATATGCCTCTTATGCCTCCGGAGAGAAGGAAGCAAATGAAATGCTAAAAAGAGGAGGAAGTTTCCCTCTCCACTCCAGCGTTGTCTGTTTCCTCCTCCCGGCCTTCCTTTCCCTCACCCTACCTTCTTGAGTTGCAATGGACTATAGGCAGTCCCATTTGCCAATACTTCAATATGAAGTAAAGAGGTTTTTCAGGGTTGCCATGCCGAAAATGTTTTGCAAGGTAAACAAGGAACTAGTCTCGGAAGAGATACAGAAACATTTTGTGGCAGATTGCTTGGCAATCGTGTTAAGATATGTAAAATGTTCTTGCATCACAAAGGTTTAGCGATACCCAGAGTTTCCAAATACTTCTCGAGACTCTCAGCTTCTGACATCGCCGACATCGTCTGGAAATTCAGGCGATGACGGGGCCAGCGCGGTTTACAGGTGATCTCTATACTTTGTTTTATCTCAAGTCGAAGCGTAGGCCACGCAACAAGCCAAAGGGACAAATCGAACAGCATCAAAAGCACAACATGGTGGCATTCATAGGCTAAACCAACCAAGCGCAGTGAATGCCCCTAGACATGCACTTTTAGTATGAGTATTTACGACAGTATATGTTCGAGCTTCCAACTGTGCTCTGACCCCGGACGAAACAAACTATACCGTGGGTAGCTGCTGTAAAACAGATATTTGTATCATTTTCGTCTCCTCCCACTTCATTCTAATACTAAGATCAATCGATAATAAAATATTTAAATTGTTCTGCTTTATCTAAGCCCACCTCAGGCAGGTGTGGCACAATCCTTAGCAAAAACGGTGCCTTGGCGCAAGACGTAGCAGGCTCTTGTTTGTAGCGCAAATCGACGCAGATGGCGCGGCACTTCCATCCCCAACGACATCGCAGGCCCGGCGTGTCGTGCCGTCAAACGTCGCGACCCCGGAGGTCGGACTTGGGGAGTTTCGGCAAAAGTATGGGCCGACGCGAGCGTCGCTGCTGTGGACGCATCCCGACTCCTGGCTGCCGAAAGAGCTTCCGTGGGCCGCCAAGCCATAGAGTGACGACAGCAGAACAGGCGTCCGCCACTTCCGACTCTGCCGTCGTCGAGAGCGAAACTATAGGCACCCCAAATGAGGACCGGGCCATCACACTGGCAGCGGACGCGTTCCAGGCATTGGGGCGGAACCGAACCGTCCCACTTCGTCTTCGCACACGGAAAGCCGGAGAATCGAAACCCCCGCGCGATACTCACTGCGGTTGAACTGCGGCCGCGGGGCGACGCCTTGGACCGTGCGGCCTCTTGCGCCCTCGCCGGGTCCTCGGGTTTTGGCGGTGCGGCGGCCGCCTCTTCCGCTTCGGTGCCCTTCGCCACGTCCTGCGCGGCTTCAGCCGGCGGAGGCGACAGTGCGTCCGAGCACGTTCACTTCCTCTTCCCCGGAGGTGTCGAAGAGGGATCCGGCAACCGATGCCACGTCGAGCTGCTCGCGCACCTGGGTCGTAGACGTAATGCGACGTGTTACGTTTCGTTGCATCGTCACAACGAACGCTGCGGCCTCGCCGTATCATGAGGCACCGCCGCAAGAGGGTCGGCGATTCGAAAGTAGCCGGCACCGTTCAAAAGTCGGCGACGTGCCGAGACGGCGGCAGAAGCTGCACCTTCAGCAGCTGGGCTTTGGCAGTGCGTGCGTCGAAGAGTTATCGAGGGCAGAAAAAAAGGTTGCGCAGTAGGTGGAACATCTACTGCGTCTCTAACCCGTCCCCGGCTACGATTGCTTTCCTGTCAAATGAAACCGTGCTCTTACAGCCCACGAGACATCCCTGAATGTCTGTTCAATCCGAATGGTACTACAGTAAACTGCAGTTAATTCGACCTCGACGAGACCTTGAAATTTGGTCGTATTATCCGAATGATCGAATTAAAAAAAAAGGACAGAAAAACGTTTCAAATTAAACTTCCTTTTATTGTCCAAAGTACTCACGGATGGTCTGCTGCCGTCTGCGCTTAAAACGAGTGTCCAAAAGCAGGCTTCCGAGGACAGCGTAACTAAACGTCACGTCCCCAAAAAATCGCGCACTACAAAAAAAAAAAAAAAAAAAAAAAGGAAAAAGTAAGTTTTACGAGCTGACTTTGGCGCCAAGCCAAAATCGGCCTCGGCGACAAAAAAAGAAAAGGAAAAGAACATGCGTTTTTTGACGACGAGATGGACGCACAGGATGCTACAGAGAAGCGCTTTGGAGAGCGCGCTGAGAAAGCCTCGCCCTTGTCTTTGGCGCCAGGCAGCCAGACCGTCGGCGCCAAAGAAAAATAATAACAAAAAAAAAAAGAAAAAAGGAAAAGAGAATTTGCGCTTTCAGGTGCGCAAGATAGAGGGCACACAATGTTACAGAAAGAAAGAAGAAAAAAAATCAGCAGAACCCATCCTTTGGGAATGATTATCTACGTTAATGCGAATAGCATCCAACGGTGCGGAGTTATGCGCGTTCGTCAGGTGGCCGGCACACTCTAGATACGCCAGCCCACTCTTGAGGCGATTCTAAATTTGTTGACACTTTCACAGCCCTGCGCACGATCTCCGCAGCCCAGCACGTGCGTTTGTGTCACTTAGGAAGGCGAGCAAAGCACGCGCCATACGCACAAACACTCAAAATGGTACCGACCAGACTTTCTGGCGTCTCAGCTAGTCTCAACCAACGGTACTTAAACGGTTGTTTATATCTTTACCATAGGACGCGCTTTACAGCGCTGTCACAGCTACCGGTGCGCGCGCGTTCCATGCACGAGGGCTCATTCCGCTCTCGTGAGGCTGAGCACGGCCGCTACATCACCCTCTCCCGAGCGCGGGGAGAGGGTGAGCTAGCGGGCCGTGCTAAGCCTCACGAGAGCGGAATGAGCCCTCGTGCATGTGACAGCGCTGCAAAGCGCGTCCTATGGTAAAGATATAAACAACTGTTTAGAGTGCGTTGAATGACTGCCTTCATAGCTCTGTGGTTAGCGCGTCTGCCTGCTGATCAAAGGGTCAACGGTTCGAATCCCAGCCGGCGCCGGTCTTTTTTATTTATTTATCGACCCGCGGCGTAAGAGGTTAGATAGCCAGATAGATAGATAGACAGATAGATAGATAGATACATAGACGAAAAGTGCGTGAAGTATCCAAAGAATGCTATTCGCATTAAAAAACGCCTTGAGAGCGCGCGTTGGCTTGTGCGCCGCCAGACCACGTGCTATGTTCTCCGCGCTACTCCACGCCAGATTGGTTGCGCTGGCTCGTGTCATTCGCTACGGTCCATCTCAACGGTGTAGAGGAGCAGGCGCATATTTGCGCATGTTCGGCTTTGCAGCAAAGGGCCCGTGTTTCGCCGTACGTTGGTGGTTTTTCTGCCGTGGTGCCGTGCAATGCGAGCCCGCGCGCATTCGCTCGGGACGAATTATCCGATGCAGGAGTCTTCCCGAGTTCGAACTATCAAACTTTTCCTCCCATAGAAATGTATGGGCGCTCGCCGGGACTTTTGAACACGATCGAATTAAAGAAAAGTTGAATTAACCGAGGTCGAACTAACGAAAGTCTACCGTACTAGAAGATGTTTGGCAGTTCCAACTAATATTCTACATATGCGCAAATTCTTTTAGTTCCGTCGAGCACGTTTCCACTCACAGCACTCGTGCACGGCACGAAAGCGACAACTGCCGACTGGTCTCGGAGTGTTGCCTTCCTGCACCCCGAAAAGCGAGGATACTTCCGAGCGACTGTTCGCACGCTCTGAAAATATCGCAGCTTTCTTCTCTTTCGAAAATTCCACCATGCTAACTTCCTGCACAGAACGGTACAACCCGCATTATCCAGCACGTTTGCGGCCCCTGGGACCCCATGCATCCTCCACGAAAAAAACCCCCAACAAATCTATTCTCTCCTACTTATTCCCAACCCGGGAAAGAAAAAATTACACAGACTTGATCGTGCTGATAAAAAAACAGGGAGCACAGAAAGCGTGCCACACAAGGCGTGTGGTTTGCACTGGGTTTTTCATTTTTCTATTATCTCTTTTTTTTTACATATATTTTACTGGTTACTTTTTTTTAAATTATTTTATATTTTGATGCATTTCATTAATTTCATTTCTTATTTAGTTTACTCATTATTTTCATCCCAAAACCTGCCGCTCTTGCCTGAACGCTTGCATTCAAAATAAAAGCATTTACCTTTCCAGACCAGCTGCGCTACAGCCGGTGACAGGTAAAGGTTTCCCCGGGAAGCTCCTCCCACCTCTTTCCACCCAAGAAGAGCGAACTCTGGAGAGGAGGTCGCTGCCCCAGCGTTCGCTCTGCTGATGCAGAGAGAGGAGCTTCCCTGGACTTTTGACTTTTACCAACTACAGTCACCAACCGATTTTTTGGACGCCAATAATTATGACTTATTCGATGTTTCGGACAAAATTGCCGCGAAGCAATCAGCATGAAACACCACCAAGAAGCCGCCATTTTAGATTCCATGTTGGCTGCACATGGACTAGCTTGGTTTGGCAGACAAACTTGCGCTCCGCATAGTACGTGGCTGAACACCAGCAGAGGCATAACCTGAAGCAAGGCACTACATCGGCGACTCTTTTTAAGCCCGCTTAGACGTAATAAAGGCAAGTTTTTTAGTCTGCTGATTTTCTCAACTGCTCTATTATTCGAAAGTTTTTTGTAGCGAGAGCTACACTGGCCGAGGTTGAGCAGTTTCGCAAAGGCTCCCAAAGAGCCGTGCTGCGCATGCGCGAGGAGCAGTGACGTCACATGGCGCACAGCTGGCGCGCCAACAGCCGCCGCGCGCTCCGCCCCCGCCACAAAGCGCGCCTCACCAGTCTGCGCATTCCGGAGGAGTGACGTCATAGCCGCGGCAGACACACTGGCGCCGCCGCGTGCCCAGCTGTGCGCCTCCGTTGCGCAGTAGCCAAGTCTGACGCTGCACCGGAGCCGCTTGATAGCACCTCTCATTTTGTGCACACAAGCTCACGCTACGTATATCCTGGCATAGCCGAGCTAACCCACCACAATTTTTTTGGTCCCTGCAAAGTCCAAACAATCAGGCGGCGATTGCATAGTCGCTCAGTGGCTTCCGACCCAGGTCTGCAGAGCCCCTGCCGGGAGCCTCCATGATTTTATACATAACCCTAACGCCCAACGCTCCCTGCGAGCTACTCGTTCACGACGCTAGTTCGCGTCGACTCTCGTAGAAAACAACTCGTAAAACACGTTCCGTGTTGTACAAGTAGCATTGCCAGAAAGCCCCTGCTATACAAATGCACCGGCATGGAGCCAAGGCTGGAGCGTGAACCGAGAGCTGAGATTTGGGGGATGCAAGAACCGACGACAGCCCGAAAAATGTACATTCATAACTTAGCTACTACAGTCAAACCCACTTATAACGATCCCACATATAACGACCTATCGGTTACAACGACCACCTTTTAGAAAATATACGAGTTCAAGGCCCTACCCATTAAAATTGGTCCAGATAAAACGACCGTTTTTCAAAGCATCATACTGTTACAACAAACACAAAATCCGCTTCTGAAAGAAAAAAAAAAAAAAAAAACTTGCGCGCAAAACGTAAAAAAAAAGCAATTAAAAAAAAAAACATTTTGGGGGAAGAAAAAAAAAGTAAAAGAGCTACATTTTGGGCGCCGCGCTTCGGGAGACGCTCAAGGTCATTTCCACGGCCGCGCAGCAGGGAGGAAACAAAACTACAAAAGCAAAAACGCTCTCCCGGGTCGCGTAGTCTGCCGATTGTGCGTGCGCGGGAAGGAGAAGAAAAGGCGAAGGAGGAAGGCAACCACGCTGTGCTGTGTTCGTTCGTTCTATGTTTGCAAACTCTGTATTCAACTCAAGAAAAACTCAATGCTCGGTGTAAGGTGGCTAGCCCCATCACCATCGTGACCGTTTGTTTACTTTCGCCATTTTGGTATCCGTATCACGCACATTCTCTCGCGTTAAAGCGAACCGTCTACGGACTCGTGTCTCAATTTAAAGTGGGGAAAAGAAAAAAAAAAACACTATGAGGCTTTATTTAAACGAAAGGGCGTCATGCTGGCAGAAAAAGATAACAACGGTGCAGCACTTCGTAGCCTCGCAATCCCAGCAACCCGACGAGTTCGCAAAGTGTTGTTTGAAAGACTACCCTGCCAGAGGCGACGGCCGCGGACTCGTACATGCGCAGGAAGCGCGGCACTTAAAACGCTTTAGACCTAAGCAAGTGTTAATTACCTCTGTGGACAGCAAAAGAACCATTGTCCGACTAGTGCACGGCATTTATTTTTGTGTTGGCGTGCGTTTCATAAAATCTGTTCTATGAGGTATGTGGTCAATCTTCATTGTTTTACTTGTGTGGTAGAATCGGCAGTAATTTACTTTTTGATTTTCTGAAAGCTAAATCTGCCTGCGCGTTAGAATTAGGGGCGCGTTAGAATCTTGCAAACAGTTACTTTAAATAAAGAGCTGGCAGAGTGAAACTACATATACCAGCTTCATCATCCTTATTTATAATGTTTTAAAGGTAAGTCCAGATATAACGAACTACTGATAAAACGACCACTTTTCGCGGAACTATCGCGTTCGTTATAAGTGGGTTTGACTGTCGGTTTTTCGTTTGAACCCTTTGGGACGATTATAGACCAAGTTCTCTTGAAGAAACGTCGAGCACATCGTGAAAGCTGACTATCCGCTGAAACGTCGTGGCACTCTGCGAACCGCCAACGACCGTTCTGCACCTCCCGACGTGCTCACCTGGAGCACCAACTCCTTGCCGAGGATCCTGGCAGACAGCAGGCCTGGGTCAACGTTGGAGCCAGAGTCCAGGCTGCACTGGAACGCCTGACCCGGCTGCTCCGTCAGCTCCTGGGGAATCTGCTTCACCTGCACGCGGAGCATCCCACAACAGGTCGATTTACCGAATATGTCTTTATTTCACGAGCTTTCCGCCCATGGATATGTTCTCCCAAAACAGATGTTGCAACGGAAAAACATAACAAAAATATACCAGTGCTTGAAAAATGCTTGTAGTGCCTGCAAAATCAAAATGTGTCTGATGTTGTAAAACAAGGCTGCGTGTTTGTAAATGTGCCGTCGTTTTGTGTGATGGCATGCCAACACTTTGCACCGCAACTTTCCACTTGACGTTTCTAGATTCAATAACGTCGTGGGGGCTAAAACAGAAGCTAATACGTGTTCCACAGGTCATCAACGACGAAGGTTAGTTCCAAGCAGAATATTTACTGAAAGTACTAAAATCATAGCATGGCCCACTTAACACAGTGCTCACCAAACATATCCAGAACCTCCAAACCTCGGGGGGGGGGGTTACGTGTTGGCTTATTGATTTGGGTGCCCCAGACCAGGGCTGCCAACCCGAGGGAAATTTCCCAGATTAAGGTAATATTCCTGTCTATGTGGTAGTATTAAAAGAAAGCCTGAGCAGAAAAAGCAATACTGCTGTCTGGAGGTACAGACTTACAACGACTAATAATATTTTGTGAAGTGTCTTGCACGAAATCATAGTTACTCTGTCATGTTCCATGTGTTTGAGTTCGAGAACACTCGCTTGTGTTACACCTTCTGTTTTGGACTGACCATTAGAAAGAAGTGATATTGAAGTTATTAAGCACTACCTTGTTCTGGTGGCATGCATAACATCTAAAGTGAAGATAGGGTTTCATTCGTCAGTTTGAATCTCCCAATTCCCCTTGTCAGTTTGAATCTCCACTTCCCCTCGCCAGATTTTCTTTGAACGCGGTTTTGGCCAGACGAGCTAATTTTTTTGTGAAAAGTATGCAAGGCAAAAAGGCTACATAATACACCTCTTATCGTAAAAATGGAAGTGATGCAAAAAAACAATGAATATTTAGTATTATGTAATCATTCGGGCAAACAAAAAAATTTTGGCAGAAATAGGAAAATTTTAGGCGCTCGCTAGGGAAATTTTGACTTTCCGTGTTGGTGGCACTGCCGCAGACCCTGGCAACGCTGCTACCAACGGCGTCTTCTCATGGGAGCGCTATCCTGGCAGCAGCTAAAGAACCGCTTCATGACGTAGCACTGCGTGCAAGTTCCAGCAGGGGAGGCTCATGACAAAGATTGCTGCTGGACCGAGGACAACACAGCAATTTTGCTCACAAGGCCGGTCTTGGTTCTTAGCCTCATTACGTAGAAGCAGCAAATGCTTACCATTTCAATCATCCCGTCGGTGACTGTTTTCAGTCACCTATGCAGCTTCCTGTGAAGATGTGGCTATAGATGTTCCAGCCGTCGATATACCTGCTTCGTCTGTGGTCAAGCGAGTGGCTTGCCCTCCTATTAGAGGATTATTGGAGTTTACATTCAATAGATCCCCAATTCTCTGAAATTCAGAGTTTACGTTTACAGCAGTTCCCATTCTCAAGTATTCCAGAAAAAAATTAAGTGTGGACACAAACATGCCCCAAATTCATCAGAACTTGCCTCTATCGAATGATATTTCTGCAGCTACATTTGGCATTGGTGCCATTGCCATTAGCAATACTAACTATCCCACGACAAGTATAGCAAAAAAAGTATCGCCTCAATACCTGTCAATACTTTAAAATAACTAAACTTCTCGACGCGGTCACTAGGACGCATGGAAGCTTCAGCTACACTCTGCGTCCATTGAAATATAGAAGTTTCTAGCTTTACTTCTTATATAAAAAAAAAAAATGAAAGTTGCTTACAACTTCCTGTAACGCCGAATTAGAGCGCAGCTCTTGAAGGAGAGGGAAGGGCACGGGAGGGGGGGGGGGGTGTCACATGACCTCGGTAGGGGCCGCAGCGGAGGCGGGGGGGCGGGGGGGGATTTTCGCTAAATCTAGCGGGGAAAATTTCCTGCTAGATTTAGCGGGGAAAATTTCCCGCTAAATTTAGTGGGGAAAATGTTCCGCGTGAAACTTTCCGCTAGATTTAGCAGGGAAAATTTTCCGCTAGATTCAGCGGGGAAATTTACCCACCATGGAACCGGGCGGTTACGCCGACAGCGACGCTGCTCAAGCCGGAAACGGGCGCCTAAGAGCTGCGCTCTAAAAATGAAAGCCGTTTACAACTCCCTGTAACGCCGAACTAGAGCGCAGCTCTTGAGGAGGAGGAGGGAAGGGTACTGAGGGGAGGGCTAAGCTCTCCTCCCTCCTCCTCATCCTATCCACTGCAATACTCCTCTCCTCCCACTCCTCCTCCCCTCCCTTTCCGCGCGGTGCATTATGGGATATTTCCCATGATGCACCGCGCGAACTACCGCCGACGGCGACGCCGCTCAAGCCGGAAACGGGCGCCTAAGAGCTGCGCTCTAAAAACACTACTCTTCCTTGCTCTAAGAAGCACAAATAGTATGGATCAAACTTGAAACCTCAACAATAGCTTTTGTCGTAACCCCAGTGGGTAGCATAACCAGTTGTCCTGGACAAACCTTGACGAGCTAAAAGGTAAACCTCCTTTTGCCAGTAGTCTGAGATTTCAAGGGAAACTGAAGTGGCCTCTGTCAAGACCACTGACCCTGTGCTTCTTATAAAAATTCATTTGTAAAACACCAGTTTTATTTCCTTTTTATTTTGCTGTCATGACCTTGAAATGTGAAGTTTTTAGGACAAATCAGTTCACGAAAACTTTTAACGCGCAAGCATTTTTCATATTTGTTCGGATTTATACAAAACGCGGAACCCTAGTCATGAAGCAGTTCTTCCGCTCACGCCAGGGTAGCGCTCCCTCGGGATAAGACACTTTTAGCGCGTTACGGATAAGTTTGGTGAGACACCCAAGTATGCCTTAATTTTAATGCGAAAGCATTAACTGTCCCATGGAGCAAACTGACGTCATCAGCTTTGTGAGAGCCGTGCCAAACGGCCCCTGCCCCCGTCCCAGTGTCGTCTGTAGCAGAAATCAGATGGATAGGCTCCCATTGGCTGGTGCGCATCAAGGAACGAGGCTCCCATTGGCTCTCGTGGGGCATAGTTCCAAAAAACGCCACCAGAGAGACCCTTTCCATGGCAGCGCAGCACACGCAGCGCCGCCATGGCAAAAGTCTGTTGCCAAATGGAGAGCGTACATTCAGAGTTTCCAACTGCTCTATTGGGGTCACGTGGTTTACGAGCCGCGTTTGTACTGCGTTAAAAAAGAGGCATATAGAAGCACTCGCCTCTGTGTGGTGCAGGACCCGGACGAGTCCCAGGTCGACAGAAGAACAGCTCCAGCTTGGCAGGGGATGGCCGGGACCGGACGAGGGCGCGAGCCCAGTCGCCCGCGATGCCCGGGAACGGGCAGCGGGCCACCGCGGCCTCCCCAGGCACGGGGTTGTTGAACTTCTTGGCGCTCTCCCCCGGCCTTTTGCAGGCTCTCCAGCAGGGCGTCCAGGCCCTCGGGGAGGCAGCACCACACTTCCTTCGCGGAGGCCACCGAAACCACCTGCGGGTCGGCCCAGAGAATTCATCTAAAGTGCTATGACCGCAGAGGTTAAGAATGAGAGTGGATCGACGGATTAGGATGCCTCAGTGTCCTGTTTAGGATGATGCCATCGTTTGCAGTACCCGATGCCGACAGCACATGCTCACAGGGAAAATACAAAAAATGGCCAGGAACAAAATGTCGTCCGTAGCATGGTCAGCGCCACGAGCGCGTGCAGAGTCTACACTCATTCACGCGATTTTGAACAAAAACTTTCAGCCTTTCACTCTGGTGAAGAAGGAAGACCAGCGGAGCTGTACAGGGTGTCACAAAAGAAAATTTACAGGGTTTTTTTCACCGCAAAAATAAACTAGGCATCGCTGAACGCTCATTCTCCGCCCAAAGGTAGCGCTAGAGTCACAACCAGATGCCAAAGTTTCAGCCCGATCCGATACCTTATTCAAAAGTTATAAGTGATTTTCTGAAAATTTTAATGGGAAAATGGAGCCCATTTTTGCTAGTTTTCAGTTTCTGGTGCCATAGAGCCCCATGTATTCCAAAACTCAGTCGGCCGCCATTTTCCCATTGAAATTTTCAGAAAATCACTTATAACTTTTGAATAAGGTATCGGATCGAGCTAAAACTTTGGCATCTGGTTGTGACCTCTAGCGCTACCTTTGGGCGGAGAAATGAGCGTTTGGCGATGCCTAGTTTATTTTTTGCAGTAAAAGAATAAACCTGTAAAATTTTTTTGTGACACCCTGTACTATGTTGGGACGACCCTCAAGGACGATTTCTGGGATGACCTCAGGACGACTTCTAGGGCGACCAGCAATGCATT
>JAZHYW010015524.1:0-80264 GCA_037355805.1 Ixodes ricinus
ACGGACTTGCGCTCTGCGTAGTAGCGAGCGCGTCTTAATGTGGGACGCGCGTCTTAACGTGGGTGTAAGACGCGCGTCTATGAGCCAAAAATGGCGACGCGTCACCGGCATCCCAAAAAACGCCCCCGGCACGATCAAACGATGAAGGTACTTGAACGAGTCAGGATATTTAGCACTTTAATTCGGTTGGTGCTCCGCTGTTATTCAACTTTTTATCACGACGGTACATTATCACGCACGCTGTATGGCATCGCTCATGCTTGCGCGATGCCGCGGTCGCGTGTGACTCTATTTAATTATAAATCCATGGCTTTTGCGATGCATTCATCACGAACACTTCAAGATATTTCTCGGGGTATACGTAAAGCAGAGGGCGCCTCGTAAACATTGAATAATAGAAATCAACGTGCTTTACAGCTGTCCGAGAGGCTAATATTCGCCACGGATTAATGTTTTCACGGATATCATAGACTAGCACCTTTCCAATGTTTACAAAATCACAGTCCAGCGTGGGTACATCTCAGTCTAGCACGCGCATGGTCATACCTTCGGAACGCAAAACGAAACACGCGTCATATAGCACGACATCTGAAAATGGCACCGACCAAAAGACCGTTTTTGAAATGGAGCTCGTGGCGTAACTTCATATCGTATTTGCTGACTACGCTCCCACTAGGCCCCCACTCTGCAGCGTTTTGAATTTAGAATGTGCAACGTAATGCCTGAGGATGCCACGTGACCTCGAGGAGAAGGTGGGTCACGTGACCTCGTGGGGTCACGTGACTTGGGGAGGTCACGTGACCTGAGGGGTCACGTGACATTGGGGTTTCACGTGACCCCGAAGGGGGAAGCTCGAACGATGCATTATAGGATATTACCCATAATGCACCGCGCGGTTACGCCGACGGTGACGGCGACGCCGACGGCGCTCAAGCCAGAAACAGGCGGCCTAAGAGCTGCGCTCTAAAATTGACCTCTGAAACCATACAGATTCAGTTTTTGAATCAGTATTTTATGAGAAACTTTGTCGAATGCTTTGGGTACATCAAGAAACAAAGCACAGAACATTTGATTACTGTCGAGACCGCTTATAACAAAGTCAACGGGAATCGCAAATCACTTCGCTATCTCCGCTTCTTCGTTATATCTGAACTCATACAAATAACATGGGAAAAAAGGTAGCACGTATTGTCACGGGCACATGTTTATTGAGCATGCAGAAATCGGTCGAGGCTTCCGTGCACGCTTCCTCTACTAGACCGGAACCGCTTCTCGCAAACTGCGAAAAACCCCGATAAAAAAAATGTATATATATATATCCTGCTACGTACGGACCGTGTCGACAGCTGCGGCGGCCCTGCGGAGGACGCCGGCAGTGGACGGCATTCTTTACGTTTATGCGCACTCCATCGAGGATGGCACTCATTTGATTCAAGAATATTGCATAATTTTCGCGCAAAAGCGACCTCACCGACTAGACCCCGGACACGGATCACGAAGGAAACAAAGACGCGCGCACGGCATAGAGTTCGTGCTCAAGCATGTCTGTCGCCGGTATAGACAGCCTAGATTTAAGTGATGAGGCAACTGCTCGATCGGGGTTACGTGGTTTGTGGGCCTCGTTCGCAAAAAGAGCTGCAGCATGCAAGGAGTCAAAACTCAAAAGCGTTCACCTTCTGCAAACGTGTCCGCCTGTCGCCCCCCCCCCCCCCCAAGTTTCCTCGCCACACTGTCCACGCGACAATCAAATGCAGGCGTATTTACTGCCCCCTCTGTTAAATCTAGGCTCTCTCGTCTCTCCGTCATCTCCGCCGGCGCCGGTACGTTGTCGCTAGCGCGACGGCTTCTCCGCGTGGTATGCCGTAAAGCCGCTTCCCAGAAAAGAAGCGGGGAGCAGACGACGTTGCAGAGACTGCCGCCGGCGGGCTTTCCAGCATCTTCTGCCGCCTGTTTAGGGTGGATTCTTGGGCGCGTCACCAAAGTGCGGCGGTCCGCGACAGTAAACTTTCCGAATTTTATTCGTATTCTTTTTTAATTAGTACAAAACTCTTTTTGCTATATCCGTGGGAGCCGCTCAATTTTCTTCGGTAAAAACAGACACAAATGCATTGAAAAAGTGTAAACGGGAATGAGAAGTCGTGATCGCTTCGCTCTTGCGGGTATTTCGTTATATAACCGACACCCTTATAAACGGTCTCGAAGGTATTGCCAAAGCTGGTGTTCAACACGCCCGATGGTTCTTCCAAGAGAGGGTGTGCGTCGCGACCCTTGACAAAAACCTAATGGCAGGATGGCATAGGTTATGGTTCTCGAAGAATGAGGTCCTAACGTTCAGCAGATGCTTCCCCAAAAATTTTGACAACGAACGCAAGATGGATGTTGGGCGATAACGTTCGAGCTTTCCTCTAGTCCCACCTTGGAATAAGGGCTTAAGCATTGCAGTTTTCTGGTTGACCGGTATGCAACCAGAAGTTAGTATTTCGTTTAGAGTAATGAGTAGCACATTACACAAGGCGTCAAAGTTTCTTCGGAGCTCACCGATTCCAATGTTGTCGCCACCAGCCGGTTCGTTGGAGCTGAGGCCAGACATTAAAGAATGCAACTCCTGCCTGTCCAAGCACGGAAGGAAAGCAGACGGAACTACGCTTCTATTCAATGTTAGCATTCTTTCCTCACGTCTTTGACAACGTCCCGAAAACAAAACGAAATAAGCATTAAAGTCGTTTGCAAGTGAGAATGCATCGCGTGCAAAACAGATCTCCAATTCGGAGGTTGCCGGCATGGAATCCCGCGGAGTTCGTTTATAAGACTCTATGTCTTGGCAAAGTCACAAGATGATTGAAAAAAAATATTTTTGTAATGTCTTCTTTTAGCACAGCGCAACATGGCGTTGGCGCGGTTTCCGGCTATCTTAAAGTCTTGTCTTAGCTGTTTACTCTTTGGATTATTCCTGCTGCGAGCCCATGCCATGCTCATTTTGCTTAACTGCTGCCAAAATGCCAGCATCCAACCACGGAAGGTCAGGCTTCCTTTTCGAACTCTCACCACTTTTATGCAATTCATCTTTAAAGAATTTAGAACTTCATAAAATCTGTCATAAAGTTCGGATGTACTTGACGAGCCAACAAGATCCTCCCAGCGGTAACGCCTGATGAGCTCATCATAACATTTCCAGTCAACTATAGTGATTGTTCGTTCGGGGTTAGGAGCGCTCCGGCAGATTCTCCCCAAGAACACAACGACACGCAACACAAAAATGGTCCGCCAATTTCTGGCCAATCACGGCTGATCTGAGCAAAGTGTCAGGCGCTTTAATGTTCAAATGATCTATACAGGTTGACACCAACTTGTTTAAAAGATGCTCCTCTCTTGTGGCCGAGTCAATCAGGCAGTCAACTCCGAATTCCGCAAGCAAATTTAAGTAATCCACCACGTGGCTTTTCGAAAGCGCCAGCGTATCAATGGTAATATCTCCCGTAACGCATAAACAGCGTTCAACCTCCAGGCCCTCGAGTGCCGTCCGGAGATCCCGAATAAAGCTTGGAAGGCTTTCAGAAGAGGGTCTGTACTAAGCAAGCAGAAGAAAACTGCTTTGAAATTTGGTTCTTCTTAGAGCTAATTATTCGGATGCTTGGAACGTGAGATTGCGATGTTCTGCGTGCCACCCATTCATTACGAATACGGCTATACCGTCCCCTCTTCTGCCGTGTCGTGTGAAACAAAATTTACTAAAACCATCGAGATGATAACATTCAGTTGATCTCCGATAGTACACACACATCAATGTCGGCGATGACATCTCATAAAGAAAACAGAACTGGTCCCAATACTTTCTAATGCTGCGAAAATTTACGTGTACCACACAACATGTGATAGAGCCGCCAAGTACAAAGTAACTCTTGAGGGTCTAAAATCCGATAGCCAAGAAACAAATAACTGAAACAAAGCCATCAAGTTTTTCTTTCTATGTTAGCGTGCTGGTAGAATCGGATGGGACGGCCATTCTCGTCTCTCTTCGCGAAGATGTTGCCGTCCCTCAACCACACAAACTCCAACTGTATTTTTCCTTCGCGGGAATAAGTCATCCAGAAGAGCTTTCGGTCAAGCCTAGGGAGGTTGTCCATTGACATACAGACGCGTCAGCGATGACCCCTGGCTTTGTGTGTGCAACCTACCGTGTGCCGTTATTCAGTTTTTTTTTGCCGCCAACCGATTGGAACCTTACCAAAACTGGTGGGATCCCTCTTTTTGCGCCCGGTACGCGGTCTACGGCAACCACCTGGGACGGCTGGAAACCGGAGACGCAAGCGCTCCACGAAAGGTCTGCAATGATTTCACCTTAGCGGTCTGATCGAGTATACTTGGGCAAGGCTAGGACCAGTATGTCTCTGTAAAGTCATGAACATTCTAAGCCGAATATCGTTTCACGACCGATTTAAAGCTTATGTGTCAAACCTGCTCAGCCCTTCCCGTGCTCTTCCTAATGGAGGGATTCGGTTCCTGTGACTCGAGAATGTTCCACAAACTACTTGAAACAACTAAAATTCCCCTTCTTCTCCTCCTTCTCTTCCCCACCTCTACTTCCCCCCTCCCCCTCCGTCATGTACGCATAGCTGCAGGAAGGGCCCCATAGCTCGCGCTTCTCTCCCCCTGCCTCACTCTCTACCCGACACTCCCCCATCAATCTTCGAAAGGTAAAGTGAAACCGAAAAATAAAACACGTTTTGTTGCAAGTTCGAAAGCCTGTATCCCCTGTTTGTCTTCCATGTCCTTCTTTCGTTATAGTAAATTCGACGCGAACACGCTCAGCAATCCACACTTTAGTTCTTATGCGCTCTAACTTTTCTAATGCTTGGTTGAGTTAATGGTTCTGAAACTGGGCTTTCAGTTTCAAACGTTGTTAATATTATTGACTTATATGACTGTTAATTTGAGCTCTGGACATAGAAGACTAACTTACGTATATTTGTGCGAAGTTTTTTTTTGTCATTTGCACCATATAGGAAACATTTTTCATGTGTGCATTCCAGTTCTGATTCGATTTCAAAATAACGCCGAACTAATTGTACTAAAGGATACAGGCACGTATCCAGGGGAAGGCCCATGGGGCCCGCCCCTCCCCCCCCCCCCGCCCTCGAAATCTTCCATTTTGCTGGGACCTCCTCTCCCCCCTCCCCCTCATACAGGATTTCGTCATGGGTGGCCCCCCCCCCCCCCCCCCCCGAAACAAAATCCTGGCTACGTGCCTGAAAGGATACCATCCTGAAGGGTATATTAGTCCCGATTTCTTGCTTACTGCAGGTCAAGATTTTGGGGACCTCAAACTTTCTTTGGATCATCCTCCGGCGCAGAAAGATGGTAGGAACTCTTCCATTTTGTCGCATAGAAAAGCACTACCGATATTCAACCACGAAAACTTGTGATCCTTTCTATGTTGTTTCTTGTTTTCAGATACCAGGTAAGAATCAACTCTAGGCACTCACGTCTTAAGGATTAAGACGGTTAGTGTCTAGCAATCTGCGCATTACAAGAGGTCCCTAGATTGGTCTCCTGCAGAACACGAAACAAGGGATGACGTTGAAAAATGGAAAGATCCAAGTGAATGACAAAGTGCATAGAACTACTAGATCTAAACAAAAGCCACGTGCACAAGGACAAGGGGCAAGTGAAACTATGGTGCCTGGAACGCGTTCTCGACTTACGCGTTTACCGTGTCCAAAAAAGTGGTCCCTCGATTTCCGCCTTATGACGTCATAGAAGTGTCATGCTTCCGCCGGCCACGACACTGGCGGCGTCAGAGCTGCGTTGGTGATTATGGCAGACTCCTGTTCTGCTGCAGGTCGCACTCCGGTGTGGCAGTCCACGGTAGCTTTGGCAGACAGAAATTAAGATACCGTGACGAGAGCGACACCCGCGTTTGATCGTTTTTTTTTTACAAGAACTTACATGATCAACCAACATGATCCCGACATCCGAGACCATGGCACTCGGGGTTTTGTGACGTCATTTGTTGCCGCTTCGGGAATACGTTCTCTGCATGGGCGGTAGAGGACGCTAAGCACAGCAGTCGGAGACGTGTTCCAGGCACCGTCATGGAATGACCTTAAATAACCGTCGATCTTCAAATCGCATGCTTTTGTCTCTTCGTATAAGGAGCTTAGTCAGTCATTGGGATCGTTCTGTTATTCACCGTGATTTGTTTTTTCTTGTGTTTTGCAGAAAATCGGGCCCACAATTTTTTTAAAGAATGATATACTTTTTATTACACCCCCCCCCCTCCCTCGGCCACTCCCTAAATTCCATAATTTGTCCATCCGCCCGTCAGTGTCCCTATAGATATTCGGCTGAATTTAGGTGGGAGGAGGATGACGCTACGTGGCCTATACACCAATGACGTTTCCGCGCTATCTTTACTGGGGAAATTGACGTTGCGTGAGCTATACACCAACTAATTTTCAACGTTAAGTTTAAAGGGAAAATTAACGTTAAGTGAGATGACAGCGTGACGCCTATTACACTTACATTTGTCCCTCTCTGCCTTCCTTCCGCCCTTCCCTCCACTCTCCTCACCTACCCTCTCTTTCCTTTATCTACTCCCCTCTACTTCCCTTCCCACTGTCTCCATTCATCTCTCCGCCCACCTGCCTTCGCTCCTTCCCCCTGCCACACTCTCCCTTTTCCCTCTCACAATCACTGTTTCCTCCGTCCGTCCTTCCTTCCCTTCGCCTTCTCTTCCCTCTCTTTTTCATTCCTCTCTCCATACTTCCCACTAACCTCCAGTTCTCCCCCTCCCCCCCATTCTCCCCTCCTCCTCCTCCTATCAACACGAGCAAGCCCCTTTCATCAACCCCATCAAATGCCATTGGTCCCTCGTTAAATTTGCCGCATTCTCCAGTCCAGGCGAATGAAAACAATATGTTTCAGTTTAAGAAAAGACTTTAATGACTTGCAATTAAATGTAACCGACCGCACCTTAAGTATTGCATTTCATGCATAACATCACTTTAAAGAAAAAGGTCGCTACCGATTTCTTTTTTAGGTTACGTCTATTGTATGTTTTGGTGCGTTTTTGAGTGTTCTGGCTGACGCATCTGGCATTATATAATCAAACCCTGTATTAAATATAGCTAATCTTAAAACATGATTTAAGAAAAAATTAAGAACTATGACTAAAGTGACTTATGACCTATATGAGGGTACACAGTGATGTCTCAGTAATATAGACTCTCCCCCCAAAAGCTCCCATATTGTGAGCTGTCCAGAAAAAAGATACGTAAACTCATGTATTCCCGCAGTTCGCCCCCGGAAATGTTCACTACGCAGCAGGGTACTCACATTAACGGGTTTCGTGTTAACGACATATGAATATGTTAAACAAAGAAAAAGTCACTCTTACAAATAAATAATATTCTGGTCTACTTCAAGTATCTCGACAAGTCTCCATCACTTGAGAGACTAAAATAGCTATTTTGTTGGACCCTAAGATTGCTGCCCTTCATTTCTCGCTTGACACTACAATTTTTGCATCCTGTACGCATTATGTTTTTTTTTAATTTGCGGTCTATTTTGATTACCGTGTTAAGTTTGCAAGCGTTGTGTGTAATGTTCTCGAGTAACTAATGAATTTCTAACTAAAAATAAACAAAAAGTACAATTTTTTTTTGTTGGTAAGTATTAAAATTTTAAGCGACCGTGTTTTAAGGATTATGCCTACATACTTAAGACTCAGCTTACAAACATTATCAAGACGAAGAGTTTCGCAAGATCCTGACCTGTTGCATATAATAAATAATGACCAAATAAATGGGGGCTCGGTACGTTTTGTTAATTTCTACGTGCCTCTTTGTTTACACAGACTTCTGACAAAAGTCATTTCGAGTTTTTGCCATTGGTAGAGTAAATTGCAGGTCGAGTAGTTTTATTTATTTCATGCACTTTATTGGCGTTTGCATAAATATAATGTAGAATCCTCGTGTGTGATTGCTGAAAAAACTCTTCTGATGATGCCCCCTTGCTTATATTACAACATCTTCCAAGTAAATAAAAAAATGCTCGCAGCTGCTTGATATTAGGTTTTTTTCTTTAAGGAACAACCAGACGAATTTGAAGGCGCTCTTTCTCCTGCTTCTTATTGGAGCAGTCATGGTCGGTCTTTACTTCATCCGATCCGGTAAGCCAAACAGAAATGCGCAAAAATACACGGTAACCCAGTAAAGAAAAACAAAAAGTGTTTATTTAGTTGCAACTCTTAAAATACGCATTATTGTATGCTTATTTCACGCTCAAATGTAGTACTAGCGTTTCCAAGCCGATCTCCAAAGCTGAAGGACGAGTGGTTATCTCATTCAAAATTTATAGGTGATTTTCTGAAATGTTCAACGGTAAAATGTTGCCCGTTCTCGGCACCTTGCGCAAGTCCGTCCCATGTGATCGTGGTCTTTGTCAGCTACCATTTTACCAGCTAAATATTTCGAATATCGATTAATAATTTCGGTTGAGATAACGGTTGATTCCAAAACTTTGATATCATTGTCGGTCTACTAGCTCTACATTTTGCAGAAACTGGGCCTGAGTCTAAACGTGTATATTTTTGGTGCGAAAAAGACAAGGTAATTTATATGACACGACACGCTCTCACACAGCCGGAAAGGTTTAATTTGGCAACTCTTACGACGTGCTTTGATGTGATTCCTTTTCTCTTTCACATTTTGGTCGCAAGGCTGCGCCAGTTTTCGCTTGAAACCAGGATATGCAGGAACTGCCCTTTTTCCTTCATTCGCTTCTCCGCTTTGTGGCACCAAAAACATCGTGGATTGTGTAGCAACTTTTTTTTCAAAAAATGAATTTAACTGGTCACATTGTTGCGCTAAAAGTTAAAGTCGCAACTCTCAAGTACAAAAAATTTTTTTTTTTTTGACGGCGGAGTGGCAGTTGTCAGGGAGACACCAAACGACGGCCATGTTTCTTTGCCTTATCCAGAGATGGCACTACGAATTCACTGGACGCTCACTGAACGCGCCGACTGAAAAAGCGCGCTTTTATACGAATTTTTGGTTCCGACGGATATTTTCCAAAATAAACTTGTTTTGGTTTTCAGTTAAGTTTCACAGTGCAGAACGTGTCACGTCATAAACATCAATTATTGAAACCGCACAATGCTGCTCTAGAAATGACGTACCTTTGCCTGCCACGGTTGTTTTTTGTTTTGTGCATCATCTGCTTTCTCAGTTTGACGTTTGAATGAGACACGAGAGACAGCCAGTAGTGCGCCCGAAAAAGCAACGATTTGGTGGCTCTGAAAAGAGCCGCAAAAATCTAAACTACGGAGTCAACTTCCTCGTCGACCTCGTGGAATGGGTGTGGGCGTCCTGGTCCGGATGGTGACAACCGATGACGGTGCTCACCCGATGACAGCCCCCGGGAAGTGGATAACAATAAAAAAACAGTAAGAACAACATATAAATGTTGTTTGATCCCGCTGAACATATTGCGACGTTGGTTGGCTTTACGGTGGCCAATGTGGCCACAGTTTATTATGGAACCAAACAACTCAGCAGTGAGTTAAAATCCCAAAATTAAAACCCCATACTTTTGTCCCCAGTCTCCCAAAATCGAATCGAAACCAATCCCCAAGAATCCTCTCGGCGCTCATTTTGTAGGCTAGTAGGGGACTCCTTTCCCTCAGGGACCGACCAATTCTATTCAAATTTCACCACTCCCACGTGGTACACTATTCTACAATGGTCGCCGAGCTGTCAGCCTGATGCTTCAACCGACAAATCCAAATTCCTTCTAGAGTCGTCCTCTGCATTTTTGCCAGTCTGGCTGGCGCCAACAGCTAAATTATTACGTCGGGTAAAAAGCGGCAATTTGATACTAAGCGGCAAAACCCTTTATACACAGGAACACTAGGTTAAAAGCCACACGCAGCTCAAAGCACGTGACTACCCGCTCTACCTTTGAAACCCGAGACGTTTCTTAACGACCGCGGGGGAAGCTCTCCCTCCTCTCGGCCGCTCTGCCCTCGCAAATGCTCCCTCCAAAACGCCGACACAAACATAGAAAGCTAAAAAAAAATAACATGCCGACGCAACTCTGGAAATATAAACTTTTCTAACAGAAGAAAGTACCGTTTATTAATAAGCAGGATTTCTCCATACTTAACAAACGGTCTTGATAATTGCGGTCAAATGACTCATTTACACTGGTTATGGAAGCTGGTGAATGGTTTCATTTGAAATCGAACACGCTTGTCGGGGTGGGTCTTTCATTTTTTTTCAATTATATATGTAATTTTCTTTATTTCGAAAAAAAAACTGTTTTGAAATATATATATTTTTTAAATATTTTGCTTCACAAAAATTTATTAAGCGGAGGAGGGTGAAAATTTGTTTTTTACTCCGTGATTTTTCTACCCAGTTCTGTACTGCTGGTATGAATACGAAAAGCATACAGAACTCACAGTTATTTTTTGTTTGCTTGTATGTCGTTTCGACTATTATTTAGTTCAAAGAACAATACTTTTGTATTTTCGTTTATTGAGGTCAGAAATGCCAAACATCGTCTCGTGTTGACAATCCTGTGGCATCGTCAGAGCATTGCAACCATATGTTATTACATTTGTCGCTCACCAAATTCTATGTGGGTGTAGTCCTATACATGGGCTATCGACGGGCATAAGTTTAGTTTATTTTATTTTCACGAAATGTGTTTACATAATTTTTGAAATATCGTCGAAAATTAGATTAACCGATATATTGAACCCACTTTATCGAAAAAAGCCATTTTTTATTTTGTTAAACTTTTTTATTATTGCTGCTGATCGACATGAACTTTCAATTGGCTTGATGCGATTTCCCCTTTTTTGTTGTGTAATCTCTAGCAGTGATCGGACTTCCGGTCAAAAATTTGTGGAAGTTGCCCTCTGACACTTCTGAAGTAATGATGAGAAACCTAGTTTTCGCCTGCGTGCCCAAGTTAAAGCTAAAAAAAGATAAACTATTGGCATTTCAGGCACCTCTCAACTCACTCCCAGTCTTCAGGGTCACACCTGGTCGCACTCCTAGTGACGTCATTCGGAGTGCCGTGTAGGTTACAATTGAAAACAAGCGTGTTTGTTAATAGATACTAAACTTGAAAGTATAAAAAGAGCGAGGACGAGGACGGGAACAGGACATCTTGCTGATGTGCTATCTCGGAGGACGCTTCCTCTCCTCTCTCTGCTGACATTAGGGGGCGTTATGCTGCAGCTTAGAGACGAGCGAGTTAAGGTAATGTTCTCGCCGTAGTTCCTTCGGCTGCCACTTGCGGCTGCAGGTGGGGGAAAAAGTCCGAAGTTTGCTTTGCGATTATGCAGCGGGATCGCGACATCTTTTAATGAAGGGGATGTTTTCTCTATCCTCCGGGACAGGATAAACAACGTAAAAATGACGAGATGCAAATTATTTTAATCCTAAACTCGTTGCATCCCCCCCCCAACCTATAATGTCTCTGTAGGATTTTAGTTTCTCCACTTTGTCGCACCGAGCTTCGATGCAAAGATTGTACAGCCCTCGGGAATATGAAAAAGCGATTTGACAATATTATTTTAGGTGGCTACAGTAGATTTGCTTTGGCTAGGCACACATTGCTTTGAGTTTGGGAATAAATAAATGTTTGTTATATTTTCTCCTTGAAAATAAAGCGCGTCCGGCCCAAAGCGGATTTGGCACCGCTGCATAAACAGCATCGGCGAATGTGTCTTTAATATTGCCGGAGACTGACATCTCGTGCTAATGTCACGTTAGGTTCCTGGCCTGGCTAGCGAACTCTGCACAACACATGTGAGGAGCGTAATTTTTGAGAGCACCGAATGCGGCCCATTCTTCTTTTTTTGTGCTTCCTGAATGTATCGATTTCTTTCTCCGGTAAGTCGAAAAGCACAATGCTTCTTGTCATTGTTTTATTTTATTGCCTTTGACGTCCGTATCAAGGAGCCGTCCTGCGAACGAAAACTGTGTACTGTGGCGAGGTGCTTCAAGCCTTACAAGTTGTGTATAACAAAAACAGATATATGATCTACATATATCTTGTGTTAACAAGATATATGATCCCGGTCTGCCTACATGAAGAGCTCGTACCGTTTTCTCCGCCCATTTTGCCCTGGTTTCAGACACCGGATAATGAAACATCATCTGCACCCCCAACGATCGGAATAAGGAATGTCAGTTACCATCATTATAATATTAAGAAAATACAATATGTAACCAAGCACGAGTGTCCTCAATCAAAATAAATTTACCAGCTGCATTTTAACACAACAATGAGCAGTACAGTCTTTGCAGCGAAACCGACCTGCGGAAACTGCGTTCGGCCGTTCCGAGAACGTAGGAGCGACTTCGATCCCTTCAAGAGAAGATAGAAAGAAAAAAGGGGAAATCACATCAAGCCAATTGAAAGTTCATATGATCGGCAGCAATAATAAAAATATTGAAGGAAAGAAAATTGCCCTTTTCGATAAAGTGTGTTCAAAATATTGCTTATCTAATTTTCAACAATATTTCAAATTTTATATAAAATATTCCGTGAAAATAAAAATAATCTAAACTTATGCCCGTCAATAGCCCATGTATAGCACTACACGCGCATAGAATTTGGTAATTGACAAATATAAAACCTCATGAGTTACACGGCTTTGAATATGTCACTAGATTGTCAAAAGAATATGTTTGGCATTTTTGCGTCAATAATCAAAAATACAAGAGTATTTTCCTTTGAACTAAAAATAGTAGAAAAAAACATACAAGTGCACGACAAATTACTGTGAGTTTTGTATGCTTTCCGTATTCATACCAGCGTACTGAACTGGGTAGAAAAATCGCGGAGTAAAAAACACATTTTCACCCTGCTCCACTTAAAGGGCCTCTGACACGCCCCCTAAAATATTATATATTTTTTTCATGCTAGGCGTTAAAATGGCGTATCAGGACATCACCAAAAATTGTTGTACTTTAGAGTTGCGTAGTTGTTGTGATTATAACAAGTGATTATAATACATGCCAAAGTGTTCAAAATATTGCTGTGATTACTTCATAATAAATGCAATCACATTATTGCGAAAATACAAAAAAAGGATCGATTGCGAGTAACTTTGTCTCTTTTAATGAGTGCAGTACGAGTGTGCCACAGAGTTGCGTCTAGCGCCTGAAGTTTCAGAGTATTTCGAACTGCTCAAACGGGGTCACGTGGTTGATGGACCGCGCAGACCATAAGAGGTTCTAGAAGGCGACGAAGTGTGTGGTCGTCTGCAAACGTCTTCGCCCTTCAGCCCGATTTTCTTTCCGCCACGTGACAACGCCACACAAGCGCACTAGCGGCGTATCTGCGCAGGGGTCGACCACCACGAAAGTGCAAACGATATCCATTGTTTCGGGTGCTTTCTCTTTTAAATCTTAGCTCTCTAGTGTTGAGTCTAGAGCCTTAATTTAAGAGGAGGGGAGCTCAAACCGTAGAGAGCGTTTGCAATTTAATGGCGGACGCTTCTGCGCAGCTGAACCGCCAACGCGCAGGCGTTGGGTTGCCACGGAGCCTGGAGGAAGTCGGGCGGAAGGGCAGGGGTGCTTGATGACGATCAACACTTTCGTCACCTAATCGCAGCTCGTATTCCGAACGCGGTCCATGAAACACACGACCACGATTTAGCAGTTGGAAGCAGGCCGGAATCCAGACATACTACGGCTGCGAACACTACTTCATCACACCTGCGCTCTGTACTTATCTTGTGAATCTGTTATTCTTCCGGAGTACTTGGGAAGCGAAGCACAGGAGTCTATGGACTAGGGAAGGCGGCGAATGACATGGATAAAGCTCTGTTTAGGCCTAAATATGAACCCTTTGACGTGACACTGAACGTAAGACGTTTCACCGGCTTGCGCCGTGCTTTGTCCCGTCTGAGATGTTATTTTAGATCTATACTCGGCGACAACTATTTTGTGCTACGTTGTGAAGACTAAAGGCCTGTTCACACATACAGCGGAGCGCTTTAAGCGCAGCGCTGACTTTGTGCTAAGCGCGTAGTGAAGGTAACTTTCACCATATTTGTATCGCACCGTCGAAACGGATGCTCATGGCAGGCGATAAGTAGCTGATGACACGTGAACAGCGCTGTATATCAACGATCCACTAAATGCGGGAACCGGCCTTTATTCAACCTCCGGAGAGCTCCGACGCTGTCAGAAGCAACTTGCCCGAGACAAAGCCACGTGCTCTTGGAGCAGAATGGGACTGCAGCGCTGTGAAAGCTACGTTAGCCTTCACAACGCAGAATTACACAATTCACGCCATTTAAAAAAAAATCATTTTTTATCGTTGTGATTTGAGAAGCCCCTTCCCTAAATGTCAATGATTGGTCTACCCCTCTCCTACGGGAAAGTCGTCGAACTTGCCGTTTTTATATTTTATGTCTGCTCAAACTTTGTAAACACATCTGATCTCTAGGTTCTCCTTAAATAGACCTAGTTAGTCGTAAAGGATCCTTTTAAAATCAAGTTTCTATTTTTACTAGTCATTATATTGATGTTTGTAAGGTTTATCACTATTGAAAAAAAGTCCTTTCATTACTTTCTTTTTTATTTTTTTTTATTTTGCGCGCGGGAGGGGAAGGGGGGGAGGGAAAGGCTACGGAATTAGCATCCAGTAACGCGCCGAAGCTTAATTTACACGAAACAGAATATTCCCTATGGGATATGCACTTCGCTTCAAGGACCTACAATGCTTTACTTCGTCGTGAGAGCTTCAGAGATATTCCATGGTTTCAAATAGAATTTAAAAAATCGTTATTGCCACGCACCATCAAACTTCCCAACAACCTTCTGGAAGCTTTTTCTTAAACGTTAATATGCAGCAGGTATATCCCTTTTCGAGAATTGTTCATTATCTCCATGGTGCATGTGACATACGGTGTTTCTTGGGCTTTACACATTTGGATAAAAAGTTGCCAATGCTACACAGTGATGCTATTTAAGCGGATTTTTGGCTAAATCTCGCGGATTTTTTTTTGTAGTAGGAAATAAATAATTATAGTGGCTGTACAACATTGTCTCCTGCAGTGCTAGCAAATGGGGCTAAATTACAGGAGTTAGAGTGGCGCGCAAAAGGGTGACAATGCAATTTGATACAAGAGCCTTGGTTTCTATTGTGCCTGAACAGGTTCATCAGCAATACTGGCCTGGATTGTCTCTCGCAAACTGTAGCCTAAAGTTGAAAACTTATAGGGGCGTGCCATTGGAGGTATTGGGCAAGTTGATTGTACACACCTGTGGAGCACAATGGGCAGACCATAACGTTGTCGCTTGTAGTGGTGCGCACGCCTGAGAAATGCGACACTATGTTAATGGGACGCGATTGGCTAGAGGCGTTAAGGCTAGACTTGATGAGCGTGTATGGGGTCGGTGTAGACAAAATGGCAGGGCTTATTGACCAATTCTCGCAAGTGTTAGAGCCTGAGCTAGGATTAAGCGCGGGCAGTCAAGTTAAATTAGAATTGAAGGACGACACGACCCCAGTCTTTTCTAAACGTAGAACTCTGCAATTCGCTAAAAGAGAATCTTTAGAGCAAGAATTCCAAGCGCTCGTAAAAACGGGAGTCCTGGTCCCTGTTAAGCAGGGTGAGTGGGCAACACCGTTTGGCGTCGTTCCTAAGCCAAACGGCAAAGTGAATTTCTGCGGAGACTATAGAGGCCCTGAACTTGAATCTCCGAACAGGCCATTATCCCTTGCCGGTAATGGAAGACGTATTTGCAAGGTTGCACCGGTGCAAATATTTCACGGTACTTGATCTTTCTACAGTGTACCAGCCGCTGCAACTGCACCCGGATTCGCAGTGCCTCGTAACTGTAAATACGCATATGGGTTTGTTTAAGTCAACACGCCTTCCATACGGCATCACGAGTGGCCCGTCTATTTTTCAGGCTATAAAAGACGAGATATTGAAAGACCTTGACAAAGTGTCGTGCTATCTTGAGGATGTATGGATAGCCGGAGAAACGTCGGAAGAATGTCTTCAGAAGGTGGAGAGTGTGCTGAGAAGCTTCAAAAAGCGCGGTATCAAAGTAAAAAAAATTTTCAGCCCATATACTTCACGTGAAGATGGAGGACAAGCGCGAAGCTGTTATATTTACGACAAATTTACGACTACTTTACGACAACTTGACGACAACTTAACGACAACTATACGACACATATACGATTTACGCATGATTGCAATGAAGACCCGTACACAAATTCGTTGTTTAATTGTCTTTATTTGATATTGAGCCAGAGTACCTTCATCATCATCGCGGAAACGAAAGAAACGAAGGTTATATCGGCGCGTTATGCTTTCAGCCTCGTCACAGCGCACTCTTAGCTGAGATAAGTCGGTGACCGTAGTTGATAACAAAGAATCCGAACTCACTATCTAATACTGCCAAGAAAGGATGACTCACGCGGGTAGCCCCTTTTTTATTTATACTTGCCACTACTAATCGGAACGAAGGAGCGCCGTTTAAACAGGAGTTTTTGTTTTTTGTTAACATCCATGGACGGCATTTCTTTCAGATCATAGCACGTAACAACTTCGCTGTAAGAACAAAAATTTAAGATTCTCGATATGTCTGTGGCTTACTTGGGTCACGTAATCGATAAACAGGGAATTCCGCCTTCCGAGGAAAACCTAGTCGCAATCAAAGAGGCGCCAAAACCCCAGAACAAACAAGAGTTGCGAGCGTACCTACCGTTGCTGAATTTATACGGGAAATTTGTTCCCAGCATGTCAGCACAGCTGAAGCCACTCCACCAGTTACTAAGGAAAGGCACCAGGTGGAATCGGACCGGAGTGGAGGAAAAAGTGTTTCAATAAACAAAACGGTGGATGACGCACAAACGAGTGTTGACCTACTGCAATCCTGAAAAGGACCTTGTTCTACTATGTGACGCGTCAGCATACGGCGTATGCGCAATACGTTTTCATAAAGTCAGTACTGAGGAGAGGCCCATCGCTCTTGCGTCTAGGACGCTTAGCAATGCGGAGCAAGGCTGCGCACACTTTGAAAAAGAGACGCTTGCAGTGGTTTTTAATTAAAAAAAAACTTTCACAAATTAATTTCCGGCCGAATATTTTGCACCTTCTCTGATCATCAACCGCTGGTGGGTATTCTGGGGCATGGTAAGCCGACTCCTGCAATGTCAGCAGAACGCGTGCAGCGCTGGGCTTTACTGCTTGCATCTTATAACTATGTTTAGGTGTATCTAAAATCCAGTAATATTGGAAATGCTGACAGGCTTTCATATCTAGCGCTGCCAAACAAAGATGAGGGGTCAGGTTGCGTGCAGTTTTTTTCGGCGCTGGATGAAGCTCCGCTATCTCCAAAGGGGATAAGACGGGAAGCACCAAGGGATACGTTTTGTCGAAAGTGCTGTTCTACACAAAAATCACTTGGCCTACGAAGTTACAAACGATTTGCTAGCGGCTTACTATGTTCGGAGTAACGAACACTCAGTTGATCAAGTATGTGTCACTTGGGGTGACCGCGTAGTGGTTCCCTTGTTCCTCAGAAGCAACGTTTTGACATTGTTGAACAAGGTTCATCCGTTGATGACGCGAATAAAGATGTTATCCAGGTGTCACGTCTGGTGGCCTCGTCTACCGCAAGATGTAGAGCAAACAGTGAAAGAGTGAGTCGCATGTCAGTTGTCCCTCAACGCTCCGCCCAAGGCAGCCTTGTTGTCATGGGGTAGGACTACTCGTAGATGGAATAGGGTGCATATAGACTCTGCGTATTGAGATCAGAAATGGTTTCTTTTGCTGATGGATGCCCATTCTAAATTGACTGTGTTGGTGATGAACAGTGCCAGTATTGAGAAGACTGTGAAAAAACTGCACATTGTGTTTGTGGCATACCGGCTACCGGAAGAGGTTGTAAAAGATAACGGACCTCAATTTACGTTAGCAGATTTATAACAGTTTGAGTAGGAAAGGCGTCCTACACAGCAAGTCTTCTCCCTACCATCCTGCCTCCAATGGCAGCGGGGAATGCTGCGTACAAGCCGTGAAAAATAATTTGTTTAAACAAGTCATGGACGAGGAAAAATACCGCCATGCCAAGTCTCTGCAATATCGCGTCGATCAGTTCCTGTTCACTTAAAGGAACACACTCACCGGGGCAACAAATGAAACTCCGGCCCAGCTGTTCCTGTCCTGGAGGCCCAGAACAAGACTGAGTCTGCTGCGCCCTGACATCAAGCAACGAGAGAAAAGAGACTCGAGCGAACCAAGAAATACGCGGACCAGCACCGAGGGGCCTTGAGAGAGTGCTCTGAAGGAGACCAAGTTATGGTAAAAGGCCTAAGGGCGGAGATTCGAAGTGGCTGACGGGCATAGTAAGCAAGAGTGCCAGCCCAGATACGTACATGGTTCGTGTATAAGGGGGTAGGGGGGAGCGGTACATTCATGTTGACAACCTGCGGCTGAGGTCAATTCAGGCTCTCCTGAGCACACCTAACCAACTAGAGCCTTTTTCGGATATCGATACTGAAACGGCTACACACTGACACTGACTTACCTGACGATCTAGACCCGGAACAAGCAGAGAACGAAGCCACGACACCACGGTAGGCGACCCAGACCACAGATTGCCCTGTGCTGTGAATGTTGGTTCCAATGCCCCACCATCAGACAACGGCGGCTCCGGACCAGAAGCTCCGCCGGACCGCCGGATTTTCCACTATTGCCTCGGCGCACCTTATGGATAAGTCGACCTCCGGAGCGTTACAAGCCGTAGACTCCATGAACCTTATACAGGGGAAGGAATGCTGTCCGCATAAAGTTCCATGTGTTCGTTAACTGCGACGTCACTCTTTCCTGTAGATAGCGCGGCTGCTTTCACTGTAAGAGCTGCTGCGCGTGTGCCTACGGGCTTGCTGTATCCTTGGCTTCATGGAATAAACACGCAAGCCGCGTAAGACTGAGTACTTCCCTCTAGGCTAAAACAGTATGTGCGAAAACCCTCCCAATCTGGGGCACTTGATTTTCTGAAACTCATCCTGACAGGTGTCCAGAAGGTTATGGCATTCGAGGCGAAAGATATGAACCAAATAAAGCTGCCGAGAAGCTCTGCTTTCACTCTTGGTTCAAGAAGTAATTCCTACAGAGCTGATGGGCGTTCTGACGTCCATACATGAGGGCCATATGGACCCTAAGCCTTATAGGGTCTACCTGTTTGAGACGTACCTTGAAAACAAGAAAACCAACCGCTTCTCTCTCACCGATGGAAGTGCTATGAGAGAAAGGTGCATACGATTAATTAGCACGCAAGTAGATCAAATATGACAGCGATTTCCTGACATCGTCGACGTTTTCCAGAAGACAACAGTTTTATCTTTCCAAAACACTGTTTGCGTCCTGAAGGAGCCATTGACTCATCTGCTCGAAGCAATGGCACTACCCCTGAAGAAACTAAAATATTCAAAATCAGTTGAGCTAAATCACGCTCATAAGCTGGGAGCAAATATCGTCACGGATTCGTTCTTGTGTGAAGTTCACTCGTACACAAACGCCTGTGGCGAAAACTCGTTGGATGACTTGGCTGGATTCGCCATGTGGATTTTAGTATTTTACCTGGTCAAATGGTGAATTAGATATGAAGTTTAGTTAACTTAAAGGAAAAGTGCAAAAATTTTCGTTGATCCATTAACTGCGGCAATTAACCTGCGTCACCCATAGGACGAACAACAAAATACCACGTTAACCTGAGCGCGCTAGTTTA
Organism: Ixodes ricinus; assembly: GCA_037355805.1. Taxonomy (NCBI): domain Eukaryota; kingdom Metazoa; phylum Arthropoda; class Arachnida; order Ixodida; family Ixodidae; genus Ixodes; species Ixodes ricinus. The sequence goes on from JAZHYW010015524.1 coordinate 19,782, forward strand.
TATTTAAAAAATAACCCAACAAATTGAATGTCAAAGTGTTCTTCATTTGTCACGGTATCTTTCCAGTGATGCCTATGGGGGACCACCTGGTCTCCCGTTAGGTTCTTTTTCAGAGACCCCTATCGCTACCTCCGTGACTGTCGGCTTTTCAAGGATTAGCACACTGAATTTCGTGGCTAACGATCATGGTAGAAAAGGGTTCGCCATGTGGCAGTCAGCGGGTGCAGCTGCGTATTGGTACAAATTTTGTTGACATCCACGTGTACCGCATTGACATATTGCCGTAGTTCCCGTAACTACCTCACGTGGCTGCAGATCGGCGCATATTACTTTTCTGAGCACAGCTCTTAGGAGCCCGTTTCCGCGTTTCGCAGCGTCGACGTCGCTGAAACTGCTCTAAAATAGCGTGAAAATTGACATCTTGTGATCTCAAGACCGATTCGATTCCCCGCTAATTTACCAGAAAATACAGTTTCTCCGATAGATTTAGAAGCCAGATCCAGTTTATCATATAGATTTGTCGAGGAAATCAAGTTTTTTCGCTAGATTTACTGGACAAATTCAGTTTCTCTGTTAGTTTAGAAAGAAATGGACGTCAAGCAGTCTCAACACCAATTCCCCGCTTAATTAAGCTAGGAATTGAATTTATGTTGATGTCCAGTGAGGTAATTTTCCAGCTAGATCTAACCAAAAAACTGAATTTGTTCATATTTGACGTGACACCAAGTCATGTGACATCAATTTCCCCGCTAAATTTAGCGGGGAACTGAATTGGTGCTGTGGTCGCGTCGCGTCAATTTTTCAGCTAAATTTAGAGAGGAAACTGAAAGGAGGGGGGGGTATATAGGGGAAGGAAGGAGGGGAAGGCGGAGGAGGAGAAGAAAAAGAGGAGGTTTAGGAGGAGAAGAGAGAGGAGGAGGATGAAATGAGAAGGAGAAGAAGGGGAGGAAGAGGGGAGAGGAGGGGTAGAGGAGGAATAGGATGATGAGCAGGGGGAAAGGAGGAGGAAGGAGGAGGAAATTAGGTAAGGAGGAAAAGGTATGGAGTGGGAGGGGGCGTACCCTCCCCTCCGTCACCTTCCCTCATTCTCAATTTCTTCGGTCTACTTTTGCATTACAGGGATTTGTAAACATCTTTCATTTCATTCCCTTGCGATTACGCAGAGGAATAGCAGTTTTACGGGGGAAGGTGGCGCGTTTTTTTTTCTCACTTTTGCCCAGATAAGCCATATAAAAAAGACAAACAGCAAATTTTTTAAAGTTCAAATCGCTGCACTACTTTTTAAACATAGAAAAGTTTAAACTGAGGAGGAAGCTGAAGCCTGAAACAACAAATGCCATCCTCGTCGTAAGAGCAGGGCCGAAGCAACACGGGAAAAGCTGTTTTATTTACGAACTTCCCATATCGGCTGTGAATGCAATCGTAACATAGGCAACGCATGTGTAACCAAGTCACCTTCGTGGTCTTGAAACATCGGAAGCACTTTTTTATACTATGGAAACGAAAAGTAAAACAAGCACTCTCTCCGACATGCCGGGATTGTTATCCAGTGTGCCGTCGATGCTTGCGGTGACAGAGCGTCGACTCTGCCATGTTGAACATAGGGACGCGGTATCACGACAAGGCGACCACGTTACATTGTTTAAGGCATGTGACACCACTATGATTTGCGCATGTGTAGGGAGGCCACGGTAACGGTTTGCTAAAAGTTCCTATTAACAACTAGATAAATTTATGCGCTCGCGCCATCATCTATGGCAGCATCGTATAGGTATGAAATAAAAAGAAAATAGAAGATTTCGTCGTGTATTTTTGCATCATGCTCAACTTATATAAGCAGCATTTCTTAGGTGTCTCTGAAGGTCACTATTAAAAATTGATTTTGTGGGTACGATTAAAGCTTGGTTTTGAAGTCTCTTAAAAGCGGTTATTTATGTAAAAATAGTATAAATGCCAAGAAGTAACCGCGAATTTATTTAGTAATTAGCTTTAAATAGTCCGCTTTGTGTCCGGGTTGGATTCAGTGAATTATTAGACAACTTTGACTGTTGTCTAATGTTGTTTCCCATGCCTGTTTCTCGTGTGTTATAGTCAACGCGGATATCGACACCACGCCCAAAGGTGAATTTCCCGGCTTGTCGCACACACCATCCAGTTCAAATAACACCAGAACGAGAGCAGTGCCAATGGTGAAAATAACAATGCATAGTCCGACGCCAAGTACGACAAGTTCGATGCCAATAACTACGGAAATTACGACTTCCCTGATGGCAACAACTATAAACACTTTAGCAACTCAGGGTGAGTACTCAAAAAATATGCCACTTTTTAACTGCAGCGACCACCCATGCGACGTGCGATGCGTGCAACGCAAACAGTTCACAGTTGACAAAGAGACCCATGAGCACCGACAGATATTTAAGATCATCGATGCTTTGCGAGGCCTACATTGCCGCCGATCATGCATGCAGTCCAGGTACAACAAAAATAATATTATCAGATAGAACACAAAGTTGCACCTTTACCCCATAAACTTCGTCGCCTGTGGATCTGCGTAGAGCAACCTACCTGGCGTCAGTGTCGTCACAAGCGCGTATTATAGCGCCTCACCTCGTGCGCGTGTCTAGAACAAGGTGACGTCAGTCGTCGTGTCCTAGCGCGTGCAGTTATTTAGTCGGTGCTTAGTCAAATACCATTTGTCTAGCGCTTTTCCACACGCCTTTTCCTGCTCTGTTAAAGGTACAGTGGATTTCGACACTCCGTATTTTTCCCTAGATGAATCTGCCGGGTCATCGAACGCACCACCCAGCCCAACTACCACGATAACAACGAATGCTGTGCCAACCGTGACAACAACGACAAGTACGACGAGAACTACGACGCCAAGTACAAGGCGAACTACGACAAGTACAAGTACGACGCCAAGTACTACGGCAAGCACAACGACCCCAATGCCAGGAACTACCAACACTTCCGCACCTCAGGGTGAGTACTTAGAAATAATGCGGCGTTTTAGCGGCTCGATTAGACATGTAAAGTGCGATGAGCGCCACGCGAAGAGTTCGCGGATTCCAGCGGGAGAAATGAGCGGGGCAAGAAGTTTAAAATCGTCGAAGCTTTGAGAGCCTGCACCACCGCTCGTTATGTATTCTGCTCCCGGCGCATTGAAATAAAAAAAAAATAGAGACGTTTACAATTCTTTGTAATGCCAAATTAGAGCGTGCTCTTGAGGAGGAGGAGGGACTAGTACTGAGGGGAGGGCATACCTCTCCTTACATCTCTCTGTACCCTCTCCCACTGCTCGCCTGCTTCCCATCCATTTATCGGGAAATTGTCAGTAATTTCCCGCTAAATATAGCAAAAATGCCTCTTCTAAATTAAGCGGGGAAATATTCATGCAATATTTAGTGGCAAATTTAGTGAATTTAGCTGGGAAAGTATAACGCTAAATTTAGTGGGGAAACTGAATTGGCGCTGACGTCACGTAACGTCAATTTCACCGCTAAATTTAGGGGGAAACCTAACCCACTAAATTTAGCGGGGAAATGTGCCCCTTTTAATTTACCCGAAACATTTCCTCGTTAGGCTTAGCGGCAAGAGTTCACCTAATGCCACCCTTCGCGGTTACGCCGACGCCGACGCGGACGGCGGCTCGGCTCAATTCCAAAACGGGCACCTAAAAGCTGCAGTCTAAGATGCCACCTGGAAGACAAGCACCGCGCACCCCTCCCTCTGCCGCCCCCCCCCCCCCCCCCAAACGTCATCACTAGTGGATCCATGCATGGCTCCCTAACTCACTCCAGCGTCGCCGCCTGCGCGTTTTTCAGCGCGTCATGACCTGGGGGACGCTAGCACAAGGCGACGCCAGACTTGTACGTCTACCGCTTCGAGGCGCACTCTCACGAACTTCAGCGTGTTTGGCCTTTATGGTGGGTCCGGAACACGGAGGTAGAATGCTTCTGAAGGTGACGTGAAGCCACCAAAAGTGAAGCGGTTGGAGACTTTCGATTTGAAGGGACACGCCCCCCAATGATGAGGAAAACCAAAAGACGACCCTGGAAAAAAAAAGGCGCAACTGGTTTGGCGCCAACAGCTGTTTTTTTTTTTTTTGGTCACCCTTGGGGGCGTTTTATCCGACCGAGACCTCTGCTTCCTGTTTTCACTTGGGATTGATACGTTTGGCTGGCTTAAGTTCGTATGTTGTCTCCTCTTCTTCCTATTTACATGGTCGGAAAGATACCAAAAATGACGTCATGCGCAGCCTTGCCTTTTAGTTGGTATTGGTCAAAACTCCCATGATGAGTTGCCAAGACCGAGTGTGCTATAGGTGGCAGTTTGTGCATTCACTTGGACACTTTGTGTATTGTCCCTGGAACGCGTCTCCGAAGGGTGTGTATACCACTCAATATAAAGTGGTTCCTCGAATTCCGCCTGATAACCTTTTAGGTGTGCAGTGTCGCCGGTAGCGGTCCTCGTGGTGTTCGAAGCGCAAGTGGTGAATGTGAAAGAAAGGTGTTTTATTGAATGTCGCTTTCTAGCGTTACGTGCCACCGAAGATTTAGGAACCATGAATTGGGACTACGTGGGACGTGGGCAACACTCGCCTTCACTTGTGCTATTTGCAGGGACTCCTACACCCACTGTCAATGTAGCGACATTCGATATCATGACGCAGGGTTTTTGTGACATCATATGCATCCACTTCAGGACCACTTGTATTGAATGGGCAAGATAGGCCGTATAAAGCACCAGTCAAAGAGGCGTTCCGGCTGTACACCACTAGAGCTCACGACACAAGAGCGCCAACGTTAGAGCGCGCGACACTAGAGCGCCACGAAGTTAGAGCGCGCGACTGGAGTGCGCAGCAACCATAGGGAGTTTCCGTAGATTGTTTTTGTCGTCCCGGAACGCTCTCAGGAACCTGCTACGGTACCCGGAACTCCACAGTCAAGGCCATCGGCGCGCAGCCGCAGTAGTGGCTTCTTCATTGCGGAGGGCTTAGGGGAGGGGAAACGCGGTTTACGAAAACTCCCTGATAGCACGCGTGTCCTTAGAGCGCCCGTCACGAGAGCGCACAACCAGTCCAGCGCGAGTGGCCCAACGGGACCGACCACTTGTTCGGGCATCGCGTGTTTTTGTAAAATTGGCAGGGATTCATTGCGCGGAATTCAGCAATGATGTTGCGATATGAGTCGACGAACTTTAAACGTGTGACAAACCAAGAAATTTTACAAAAAGCTGAGAGCAAAAAAAAACAAAAAGAATATTTGTAGCATGAATATTCGCAGAAAAAAAACAATGCAGCTTATGTAGCTTCATTAGTTCTTTGATTTTGTATATCACAGAATTGCAGAGGAGGTTTTCCTGTATCCGTCAAAAGACTGGAAAGATCTGCATCCGACAAAATTTCGCTGAGCTTTCCTTCGATGTGTTTTTTACGGATACTTTTTTTAGAGGTGAGCTTTCTTTATTACGGACAAGAACGTCAGTCTACCATTTAAAATTATGCGATGGACGTCTAAATAGCCACCAAATAGATAGGGGCCCAAATGCCTGTCAAGAATAGACCAAATATATCAAAAAGTAAACTATTTATAGCATATCCGAGAGGCGCACCACAGCACTGTAAAGAAATTTTACACTCGCTGCTCCACTCAACTGCAAACATTCCAGGTGCCTATATTTGCCAGCCCACTCCCCTGCCCCAATTTTCTCTTCGATGTCAGTAAACATTTGGTTAGAAGTTTCTAAGTCGTACCCGTTCTATTTCTTTTAATGTAAAGGCATTTTCAATTAATCAAAAATCACCAATGTTTCAATACGATGAGTCGCACAATTTTGTTCTGTCTGTGGAGTCGCGGGTACATCACACAATTTCCGGTGTTCGCTCAAATGGGGGCGCTCTCGTGTCGCGCGTTCAACTGGTCATGCGCTCTCGTGACGTGCGCTGTAATCAAGCTCTACTATCGCCGCGCCCTCGTCGCGCGCTCTAACGTCGGCGCTCTAGTGCCGCGCGCTCTAGAGGCGCTCTCCCGGCGTTCCAGGCACAGAACTCCATTCAACAGCCACTTGGAAAGTGACAATTCAGGAGATCAAAGAACCGGACTACTGAGTTCCCTGATGTCTAGCTTCCTAACTACAAAGGGGACAAAAAATTATAAGTAAGATTGGCGACACGAACGGTTTTTTATCACTCATTAGACGAGGTGAATTCGAAGAATAGTATATTGAGAGAGCAGTCCGCGTGCTAAAACCAACGATTTTTTTTGTCCAAAACACATTGGACGTAGTGGGTACTCCCTTAAATTCTTACGGCGAATCGTCGAAAATGCAGAAAATGGCATAATGGTCTGGCACTACATGATCTTTAGGCAGGGGTGTAGTTTCTAATTTTGATTTTGACAAATCTTCTACACGAGTTGCGAAGCGTGGGATCTGTCATATTTTATTACCAAGTTCAGCCTTTGTTAGAACAAAATTCGTGTTTCCTTTCGCAGGGAGCACATTTCGTGCTTACTTTGAGAATAAATTCTCACCAAATTATTGCCTGATCGTGGACTCTTGAACTGGTCAAAATATTTCCTATTTGTCTATTACGGGCGCCAAACAGAAAGCTGCGAGCCAACATCCATTCAACAACCAAGAAAGCTCTAGTTTTCACCTTCAACAAAATTCGAACCCGAGGGCCGGTTTGCTAATCGCTGCGGCCCTCTCATCGGTCGGGAATAATACCCGCTGAAGAGATCTTGAGGTGTGGTGATTGGCTTCGCGGGAAGAAAGTACCTAGCATTACTGCAAATTCCGCTCAGATGTCAGCATTGCTTGTCGCTTTCCTTATTTATCTTCCTTTTCCAGCAATTATTTTACATACCGCTCTTGAAGTTCATAAAAGCGTTTTATTGTACATAAATGTTGAGCCGGCTCAATATTTTTTACCGCGGAAAATAGAATTGGAATATTCAAAGCGGGTAAGGAATGACGACAGTTATTATCTTGGAAAGTTCGGCAGCTAAAGGTAAACAAAATGTAGATGATATGAAAACGTTTGGTAAGGTCAGAAAGCCGACCACTGATTGAAATGATAATTAGTATACGCATGAGCTAGCTGCCTTTGTCTCGTCACACTGTCTCTCCAATCAAGCGAGGAGGAGTGCTGTAGGTCGGCGTTCGAATGTCCAACGCCAAACTCCAAGCTCCAGATCCTGCGCGAAAGTCAGACAACGATCTTGCTCGTTCTAATGGTGGAGAAACTGTGCGTAGAGGCGAAGGCGGCTAGCCTCTGCGTCTACCCCCATTGATACCAATCAGACCTTGACGCTGTCAAGACACCTCACGAGTTTATCTCACCCTTCCTTACGTTCATTTCTATCAAGTTTCTTGTACACACAGCGCCAATCTCGTGACCTTGAAATCAATCTGGCAGCCAAGTTAAGCGTGATGAGAAATACTCGCATTGCTCAGCAAACCGGCCTAAGTGCGGTCCAATATTTGTTTCGACCGCACGTAGTGCAAGCGTTGTTACACGTGAATGTATGCGAATTCTGGTACTTAGACAATCTAAGCTAAGCTTTTTGTCTTAAATTTGAGTGGTGTTTGTTTTTTTACAGGGAGGCTGATGAACCCAAAAACGATTTTGTGCACTTTCGGCGAGGAACTTTACAACGGCACCGTCGGCCCCCAGGACGGTGTTTGTGACATCATAATTTTCGATTTTTTATACGCCACAGGGAGGGGCACGTTTTTAGATCACACTCCATGGCTCCTGCGATGGTTTCTAGACTACGTCAAGGACAACGCAGGAACAACGGAATTCGGACTGGGAATAGATCACAGGTAATCCACCATGGCGCGGCATAGATTTGCACCACGTTCATAGACCTACCTTTTGCAAGAACCAGGTATCGAACCCTGGAATTTTGGGCAACGTGTAAATCACTTTGCAAATTTATAGACGACGCACCCGGTACTCTCTGCATTTTGTGAATCCGTAGTCTTGCCAGGGGCATACTGAGCTTCGTTATGCAATTACTTTGGATCCTTTCCATGCGTACTAACAATAATTATATGGAACCACCCCGCGAAGGTGCCTGCAAGAGGACTCTCGTTCACGTTGCTCAATTATGTCGGGAACACATCAAATTCAATGTCTCATGAAAAAAGAAAATATTGATACAAGAGTTCTTCATTTTTTTACACTTTTCATAACAGGAGTCTGCGAAATATTTGTTTTTTTAAAGTTGATAATTTCTAAAGGCGGGAATTTCATGCACACAGATTTATTTTTGGCATCACTAAAAATAGTGCAAGGACGACGGAAGGAAGGACGTGAAGACAGGAATTAGCGCCAGTGGTCTTTCCTGTCTTCTCGTTTTTTTTTCTTCCGCCGACCTTGCGCTATTTTTTTAGTGATATTTACCCAACTTGCCCACCAGACGATTATAACTGATTTTGACACTTGCTCCTTCTCGGCGAGAGTCTGTACAGCCGATTTGCGTCCTTGAGCGAATAGCGAGGACTCGCAGCTTAGTAGCAGAAATGTCGTATAAGTGATATACACACTGAAAATAAAAAAAGGCAAATAAAAATAATATAAACCATGTGAATACGCTATATGAGCAGTGCTGCATTCCGAACAAAATTAAATTGAAGAAATAAGATTATTAGGGCTATTAAAAAAGTTTGTAGTACTTATTATTTAAAATATTAGTACTAGGTTCTTTATAACTGCGGAGAGTAAAGGTAAGCTGTTAACGATACGAACTCAAGAAGCTAGCAACGGTTACTTACCAACCTAGTATATTTTGCCTTTATTAGCTAGTAAATGGCACTAACGCACACAAGTTCTTGTAACAACTATTACCCCTGAGTAGTATCTGTTTTAACTTCAGTAAGGGAGGATACGTCCTCCTTGCAATAAGGTAAACGGCTTCCTCTGTCTTCATTGCACACCGTAATAACAAATGAGTCATTAGAGTCTTTTAAGGAGCCGAAATAAAACACGGTCAATAGGCCACACGATAGGTACCTCGGATCGGAAAACTCGAACCGATCGTTTTCCATGAAACGGCTTTTAAAGAACCGCGCTTGCAGACGATCGGTGCAAGTCGCTCCCCCAGGCTAGTGAAATGCGTAATGGCTTCGTAAAGTATGCGAAAAAGAGCAGGTTTCTTTTTGGGGGAGGAGTGTTTTTGGTAAATTCACAGAACTGAAGGGAAAATATTTTCCTGTTCAGAAATTGTTGCCTGAAGCCAAATTTGTGGAAAAAAACATATTTTGCCTGGTTTTGCTCGAAATGGATTAAATTTGGCGTCGGCGTCCCCACCGTAACTCAACATTTCGTCTTCTAAAGTACGAGATGATATTTGCCGCAATCATAGCGCTACGTCGCTTTGGCAATAAGTTTGATTTGCCATTATTTTGTGATAAAAACTAAAAACTAAAAACTAACGGTTGGGTTATCGGACAGTGTTTGATCCCGTGCCGTCGTCGTCTTCATCAAATAGAAGAGCGACGATTCTACCAACCCCATCCCTGCCAACTGAGACAAACACTTAGATTCTAAGAAAACGATAGATTCTTGCTTACGTTTTGTTTGTCCTCTGATTTTTTTCTCGTGAATTACACTTAATTTTCTCATTGCCACCATGAGATTTCTTGCAGGCGCAATCATGAATGCTTTCATTCATGCTTGAAGCTTCGGCAATCCTCTTCCCAGAGCTAAACAGCCGTCCTATAGACAAGTCGAGAGGCTTCTGATGTCTGCCGCCTTAACACACGATCATTGGTTAGGGTTCGGACACTGGACTACGGTAAGGTAGCAGTGACCTCGCGCATGCGCAGTCTATATGTGAGAGCCGATCGTATCGTGTCGTTTGTGCAAGAATGGTTCCCTGAAACGCACTGTTAGAGAGTTTTAGAGAAAAGGTTTTGCTCACCTGATACGGTTTGATGGGTCCTACAGTAAAAACTGCAAATGTCTTCTGAGGTATTACCGTAATGCGCCGTACGAACCAGAAAGTGCGAGCAATGGCCAACATTGACAGTCTTGCATCGTTACCGAAACAGCTATTTCCGTGTTGGAGGGAGCTTGACTATAGGCCTCATATATGAATAACATAAATCATGGTAGTGTCTGACAGTAGTGTGATAGGTGACAAGGAAACTGTATAAAGCTGAAGAAGCAAATGAAAAAGAAAGTTTAGAAAAAAATGTAATAGAAGCTTCTTTTAAGAAGTAATTTAACAATTCGTAAATGCCAGACACGGGTGCGCAGTAGGTTAATGCGCTAGTTTTGGGTTTGTAGGCGAGCGAAGATAGAAGTTTCAAAGTCAACTGAACTACAAATGCTATGTTTTAATGTTACTTAACTTTTACTTTTTCATATTTTTATACACACATAGGGGTGTGCTTTTCTTGCACTTATTACACGTTTCTACAGCTGGAATTAGGACTATGAGAGTTATTTGTAGTAGCAACTTAGTGAGCAGCAGTTTATTTTCATGAAAATTATCGATACTTTTAAAATATTGCATGAATTAAAACTCTGTGTGCAATCTCTAATCAGATGTGTCTTATAAAAGAAGCCCTCTAAATATTAGGTGATAATAAGGAAAAAATAAAAAAGTTCACAAATTTCTGTAACGCGAAATTGGAGAGCAGCTCTTGAGGAGGAGTAGCGGAGATACCGGAAAGGGGGGGGGGGTATCTCCTCCTTCCCTCTTCCTCCTTCTCTACTCCTCTGCCCCTCGTCCTCTCCTTTTTTCATCCTCCTCCTTCCGTCCTCCACCTCTTCACTCTTCCTCTTCTCCTCTTCTTCTCCTCGGCAAGTGACGTCAATTTTCCCGCTAAATCTCGCAGAGAAACAAAATTCGTTCATAGGTGACCTGACGCCATGTCATATGACGTCATTTTTTCCCACTTAATTTAGTGAAAAAAACTGAATTTGCGTTGAGGTCACGTGGCGTCAATTATCCCGCTATATTTAGCGGATAATTGAATTGCTGTTGTGGTAAGTGACGACAATTTTCTCGCTAAATCTAGGTAACATTTTTAAAAATGAACGTGGTGAACATTCTTAAAATACGAACTGATATTTGTGTAAGGGTAAAGCAGTTAAACTGACACTTTAAGGGAGTTTCCAGGCGTGGAAGAATCGATCGAGGTTTAAGTTTAAAAAAACAGTAAATGAAAAAACATCTATGAACTAAAAAAAGTTACATTTATTTTTCGACATTCTTAACCAAAAATGTGCCGGTAAAATAAACTATAATCATCGACAGTTAAAGAAATGAAGGGCGTGGCTTATATTCGGCTGGATTGTCACTCCGTGATTGGTTCATTGGCTTCCTTATCGGCTAATGCAGCAATCTGATTGGCTGCAAAGTGATTATGAGATTCCCAGGACTCTCCACGTCACGCATTTCTTACGTTGTCAGAGGGAAGCTGCTGGAATATGACTCTTTTTTCCCGTAGCCACGTAGAAGAGGCGACCAAAGACCTTGTTACAAAGGGCGGTGAAGACGCTGTTCGGGACTTCTGGAGCCTCAAAATCCGACATTATGGACTGCTCAAGTTCCTCGTGCACGATGCTCTGGTAACCGAAAGCGAGACCGCAACGCAGTATATTAATCTGTTCAAGGTATGTACCAAATCTTCATCTCGTAGGAACACTAATACCCCCTAAAAGACAAGGATCTCCGCATGACGTCATCGTTAGTGAATCCCCGACCTGCCCCAAGTGGAAAACACGCTGAAGCTCGAGGAGAGCCGACTGCAAGGCGGCAGGCGCCTTCATCTTGGCGTCATACCGTGTTAGCGTCGTGCTCCTTGTGAGACGCTGCCATACGCACTGTAGACGATGCTAACGAATTAAGGCGGCGCTGCGTAGATCCACTTGTGATTATATCTTGGGGAGAAGGGCGCAGTTCTTGGCTTGTAGGAGCATTGCACTAACGTATAAGGTCACCCTTGACGACGTCAGAAATTGTGTGTTGCGAGATGTCTCGCAACGGAGCAAAGAAAACAATATGTGGTTGACGCTTGAAACTTTTTAATACAAAGTTTTAGAAATAATTTGGACTATTGTTGGGAACGATCACGTTAGATTTCACGCTTAAGTTGGCGTACAGTACGGGAGGGAGCTTTATAATCGCGTTCTTCGTCACAATATAGAATCAAAGCATCTCGCGATTGCAACATCACTATGATAGAGTAACCACTTTTATTCTACGCAGGAAATTATGTAACTTTCGCGCAAGAAGTTGACAATAACATCGAATTCCGAAACATTTTTCCTGTCCTGAGTAGCATTCGAAATTTATTTCGATACATGAGAATACGAAGCGAGCGGTCGTCCAGCTGTGTTCGCTGTGAACGGTCCTGTCGGCAGTCACCTTTCCTGTCACGTGATGCCGTACCGTCGAGTCCCTGAGACGTGTAAGGTAACGGTGTCACGGGATACCATGCCACGTGACATGGTAGAGATACCATCTACACCACCGACTACGATATGTACAATGCGTGCTCAAAGACGGCGGCTGGGAATCGGGGATTGTTACTGGAGTAACCAAAAGTATCTAATAAGAATATTTAATTTTTTTTCGTGATACTGCCAGCGTTTCTGTAGAACGCCCTGGCAGAAGGTTAACATAGTACCGTCGTGTTTTTTTTTTTTTAATTACAGTACGACTTGACACAGTGGTGCGACCTGACGTTCGGGATGTCACGTAACACCACAACTTGACACCCAAAAGTCACGGGAAATTTAATGACTTAAAACATATTGAAGAACCACTCTTCAAATAATGCATTTTATACATTATTGTGCGATGCAGACGAAGGTTTCCGCCGCGTTTTATTTACCTAAGATATACTTTGGTAGCATTAGATTTTTTTATTATCGTGTAAGAATAGCATTGCTCTTAAAAAAGAACGGAGCATGTTACACTAACTTCATGCTGAAGACATCGAATCGCGTAAAGTCAACGACCTAACTATTAAAACCAAAAAAACTTTGGTCAATTTGAATTATAAAGCAAGAGCGTGTCATCCAACACTTTCGATAACCAAGCTTAACTTAGATGAGTACGAAGCAAAGAGAAACAACAGGACACGGCGTTACATCTTCGTCTATTAGGACCAGAGCTTAGAACCGAGAATATTAACGGTTTGGTTACGGTTATGGTTACAGTTATATGAAAAGGTTTAGGTGGATTCTTTTGGTTCCTCCGATATCGATAACGGAAAAAGATGCAGTGTGTGCGCAAAGGCACAGCTAGAGGACCGGGCATTGTTATCGCAGCTTTTAGAACGATCTACTAAAACTTCCTACATCTTAACTCGGTTACATTTCGGTTCTTGATGGATTCCGTTCTTTATATTTCGGTTAAAAGTTGAAGGTTCGAGCTTGAACTTGAAATCATATTTCAATTCAAGGGTTTTCTTTATTCAAAAGCTAGCTTTTATTATTTATGATAAATGGCGCCAAACACTCTTGATATAGCGCAATAAGTCGGCGAGGCCAAATAAATCGGGGGCAACTCACTGTTGCAACAATACAAAAAAATATAAAGTGTATTTGATTCTCCTTGGTTAGGAGTCTGAAATATTTTAATTGCAATGCTCCTGTGCTCTACATTTATTATCACCGTTATAAACAGAAGAGGGTTATAGTAAAAAAAACATTATTGAACACTGTTTTTCTTAGCAAAAGATAGAGAAAAAAGGTGCCTCTGTGGTCCGACAGCTTTTGCAAAAAAAAAAAGAAAAATCCTTTGATGAGTTTGTTGTTACAAGTATTTTTCATCTATAATATATAATACTATTTATTGGTAGTAACATTAAACATTCTGTAGCAGAACATTTTATATACAATGCAAAGCTTCAGAAATTATTGACAAAGCAGGACTTCCATCTTGTTGTTCTGTCAGCACCAATAACTTGTAGACAACTTTCTTCGCCTCCAAAAAGATTCGGCTGTTCCCTGAACACGCTGAAATGAACCCATTGATCCCGGATGGCTTCGACCGCTCCGACGATCCGTTCGCTTGGTATTGTTTTTAGTTTTCCGTTAATCTTACATCGAAATGGCGTCGATGAAGTGTTCTTGTGCATGAAGTGTTACGTGCGGCTCATTTTGAATCGGGTTGTTTTGAGACTTCGAAGTCGTCGAAGCCGACAAGTATCACTTCAACTAGCGGTCTGTGGCCGCTTTAGCAGCAACCTCATGGTATATAAGGCGTCCGTATTAGTTTACAAACCCCCAAAGACACGGAGTTTCTTCCTCCGGTGTGTTTGCATATGCCTCTGCGGTTCTCGTGCTGGCAGCCCCCCCCCCCCCTTCCCCCAATCTGGTGCTTGCACGCTTAAAATAAAACGGAGACGAATGTAGCCTGCTCTTGGCACCACCCCCAACAAACGCCGTCTACCTTTTCCACATGCTTGTGCAGAGCTTGGTCCTTTTATTTGTTAACCTTGAAGTTATATCACCTCCAGCTCCCAAAGGACAAATTCAATAAATAAACAGATCAAGCGCCGTTCACTTGTTTTACTTGGTTGTGTCTTGGTACTGATACCTTTTGAGGAAATTTTCGTAATACCAACTACCCCCATGGAGAAATCTCAATGGCATTTTGGCAACAAGATTTCGCGTCCGTAACTTTACTATATGTTTATACACGCGTCCATTTACTCTTGAGTGAATAGCCGCTGACATTTTTCAACGAGTCGAGCACCCTTTCACGGCTCATAGTTACAAATAGCGTCGTTTAGAAGGTACGTACGTGACGTTCTTCAACAATAAAAAAATATATTTGTCAATATCTTTTTCGTTAACGACATACTATAAAATTTTTATAATTTTGGTTTATTCCCTAATAATGGAAAGCGTAATTTTGTGTTAAAGAAAGAGCCAAGAATAACTTAATGTTTTTTGTTTTTTTAACTTATCCTTGTATCTAGCGTCCGCCGCTCTCAAGGCGCGCGGTTAAAGAAATAAGGTTTCAATGTGATTGTTCGGCGCGTCCAGTCCTTATTGGGTAATAATGCTTTCGTTCAAAGAAAATACTCTTCAGAAGTGGAAATGCGAGTTCAACAAATAAAAGGTAAACTAAAAGAAGAATATGCCGTGCGACGTGGAAATAATGCGTAATAGTGCGCTCTGTAAATCTGTTATGACTCATACTGATCTAGCGCGATAAGACAAAAATAGAATAAAGGGGCCGTGCTTTTCAGCTTAGTATGGTGGGCACATCTTCCGTTGAATATACAAGGCATTCACGAGTTTCATAAAGTCCAGGAAGTGTATTTAGTTACATTCTTTCGCCTGCCATTTTCAGAAGACCACGCATTGTTTTAACTAAAACCGAACCTTTGCTCTACGGGTACGAATGTTTAATGTCCCGTTATTGCGGAATGTATCCACTTATGTTTTATTTGAATATGTTTCCGCAGAAGCTACGACAACTTCAGGAAGTGAACAAAGCTGGCAAGTTGGATGAGCCAGGATTTCTTATCCTTGGAATCGGACTCTATGCTCCACAATATGGGAAAGCTCATGACTACCTGAGGAGCATTCTGCTGTAAGTCCTTATTTTGTTGTCTACATAAAAGTTCACACCCCACTCTTCGCGAAGAGGTCGAGAAGTTCTGTATGATGTCAAATCAGCAATTCAATCGTATTAAGAATAATCACCAGTCGGGTGAGGTGAGGCCAGAATTACGTTTACGAGGGAGTTTAATCGTAGCGCATAGGTGAAAACGCAAGCGCTGTGCGTTTCCGTTAGCATTGCGCTTTCTACGCTACTCTTTCGCGTCTTCGCCATGCGCCAATCTAAGATTGCAGTTTTATCACCGCTCACGCGCAGTGTCGAACATGCCACGCTAAAACAAACGCACAGTACTTCCGTGTGCTTGTATATACTGTTAATGACCTTAATTGTAGCAGCCGCGCTGCGGCGTGGCTTTCAAAGCAGGACTCATCTTTAAAGTTGGCGCATAATCTGACCGTCCGGAGGTATCCGCGGACGAATTGCAGCACCCTATCCCTCTGTTCAAATTCCCCATTGGATTAGTTCAGGACAGGAGGTCCGGTGGTCTGTCGTCCGGGTCCAGACTATTGATGGCCTTGGGTTTGGTGAATGGTGAGGTCTGCGCAGGTGATCGAGCTTGGGTGGGATAGCACATGGGAAGTACGGGTCTCGTGGTGTCGGGGAATAATACGTTGATTCTTTCTAGCTGTTTGTTCTGGAATAGCTGTTATGGTTTCTTCCCCCGCTGGAAACGATGTCTGTTGTTGTAGTTGTTGGTTATGTTGTTGGCAATGTAGGGCTTCCATAGCCCGCGGGAATAGAACCTGGGTTTCCTGCGTACGAAGCGGAGACATTAGCGCAGAACTAGACCAGAAATTTTGTTTTATTGCTGATTTTCACAAAAATCTTTTATAAGCGAATAAAAGCAAAAAACAAAAAACTGCACCGCGAGACTTTTGCTGCGCATAATAAAATCCGCCATTTCGAACAGTAATTTGCACAATCGTAGCCACTTGGGCTGATGCTAGCTCGTGGAAAAAAACAGATTCAAGATGTTTTACAAGAAAAAAACATAAAAAAGCGCTATTCCTCGGCATTGGAGTCCGTATGCTGCACTGCCATACGAGACTACAAAATGATTCAAAGTCCCAAGGAAAAAAACGTTATGTTGTACACAACCATAAATTGTCACCTTTATCCAGCGTATGCCCGACGTGCTAGTGCAAAACTCTTCAAGATATGCGTGAGGACGTCGCCCCAAGAAAGAAAGAAAACTACGTCCCAGCAGAAAATAAAAACATGCTCGATGGTCACATGTCACTCACATACCCGACACTCCACCAGCCATGGCACATCCACACCCTTTTTCCGAAGACAAACCTTCACGGATAAAATTCTGCAGTGCAATTTAAAGAAAAAAAGCTTTCACTGAAGGGGATACGAACACGTTTCACCAGCTTCAATATATACTGGCCCCCGCTGCAGGCAACTCTTCTGTACAGTGACACTGCAAATAAACTTTACAAAATGTCGCGATTTTGTGTTTTTTTACTTACAACCAACATGTGCTCTAACAAAAATGTGCAGTAAAAGTTCAGGGCATCGACAACCTATTTGTGGAAACCGAAAATTCTTGATGACTCGCCGCAACAAGACGACGCAAGAAACGACGGCAAATAAGGTGACAGTTTTGTTTGAATTAACGCGCGTATGAAAGGCTGCTCGTGATCCCGTAGAAAAAAGAAACGTGACACGAACCGTCCCCCAAACAAATCCGATAACCCCAGTCCCCCATCCCTGAGACGATGAAACATAATATCACATCTCATGGGCTCCCAAGACGATTTCCAGATGAAAATCCGGGAAAACGAGATGAATCGTTTGCACGTCCCTACGAGAACAACAAATGACTTGCAGCACATACCATCATTTATGAATAGAAAAAAACAAAAAAACATGACATACTGTCGCATGGGTGAAAATGGAGGGGGCACGCCTCTTCCAGTGAGAAGCAAGCCTGTCGTTGTCGGTGGCGGCGCCCGACCAGAAAGTTTTGCTTTCGCGATTACAATAGACCCTTCTATGAATTCCGCGTCCTCTGACCTAGCGATTACGAAACTTGGCTCGCCTGTCGCGACCGCCATTAGTATCGATTGAGCAACTGCAGTGGCAGCTGCAGCCGCGTCCGACCAGTCTGATGTCCCGTTGCTTATAAGATGCCTCTCTATTGCTTTGTGCCGCTTTGTGAGCAAAAATCACGTAAAAATTCCTCTGGGAACAAGGTGAGCCCGCTTCAATAATAATTGCGTTCACCTGATCTTGTGGCCGAAATCGGCCGAGTCGATAGCGACCGGGTGCTGCGATCGAAACGCATTAAGTCGCGCCTCGGTAGAATTGGTGTCACTAAATAAAGCCATATAGTAGTGAATCTAGGTAGAATGACATGAGTTGTGGAGACTCAAGAGCTGAAAACCGTGTTCGCTAGTGTCCACACCCGTTCTAACCCGCGCTCGTCATGAGCGCGAGCTAGCTTCATCCGCCTCACAAGCTATCTTTATTCATTTCTTTTCAATAAACCCCACATCATTCCCCCTGTCTGGGAGAAGGGGTTCCGGGGAAGGGAGCTTTTTTGCAGGAGGTTTTCATTGGTCATCTCCCAGATGAGACACCGTGATTGTGGAGTTGCTGGACATCGGCATAGTGTTCCGTGTGTCCAGTCATTGCACAGCCTCCGTCGGCAATACGGTTGCGTTGGGAGCAGTGGCCTCTGCAAGTGATGCTAGGATGGAAAGGACAGACGCTCTTCCTTGGTCAGCACTCGCCAGTGGGGGCGGTCAGTGAGGCCTTGGCGGTGGGCGGTGGCCGCCCATCGTCTTCAAAATGGTCAATCGTCGCGCGGGAATTTGATGGCTTTTACATGGACGTAGCGGAACCGTTTGAGCCATATTTTGCTTGTGAAGGTATAGGGTTTAATGTGGTGGTTATATCTCGTCGTCGCTAAGTCTGATGTTAGGCAGTTCTGGTGATAAATTAGTGTTGGGCTCAGGCGTTCGGGGCAGGCACGGCCGACAATAACGAGGGCGGCCTCGATGTCGGCAGGTGTGTGAGGGCCCGCGATCCAGCCAGCACCAGCACCCGCTGGCGGTCTTCTCGGTCGTAGTTTTAACAAAATTCTTCACGTTGCGTGCTTGCGTTTTTTTTTTGTCTTTTGAAATGTTGTCAATACTCTGTGGTAATTACGTTGTTTGAGTAATATACAGACCCCGATCTGTAACTGTTAGCGGCATAATTTTTGTACTGAGTACGTTGCTTAGTTATGTTAGCGAGAATAACTATACTCTTTGTTGGGGAGGGATTTTAATATCGACCTATTAAAAACATCAACTATGTGCGAAGAACTATCTTGTGCTATCGAATCAAAATGTTTTGAACGTTTACCGACGGGAGCTACAAAAACAACAGTCCAGGGCTTCGCCTTTATAGATTTTTGTGTCACCAATTATGCGCAAGAAGATATTTCTGCTTGATGTGTAATTCAGTGTGATATAAGTGAACATTTGCACATCTTACTAACACACACTACTCTACTAAACCTAAAAACAATTTGAAAGCTTTCGCGTACGCACTAGTATACTACAAAGTCTGCAGTCATTCAGGAACTCCTTCTAAACCACTAACGGGAGCACAGTATACACTAATGATTCCGCTGATACAGCATGTGATACATTTCTGGGGACATTGCATGAAATTTATAGTAAAAGCTTTCCGTACACGTTCATAAAGCCTGGCAAGAGGTCGAGAAAACCTTTCGTTTCACATGACTTTTAGAAAAAAATTAAAATAAGAAATTGTTTGTGCCATAAAATTGTCTTTTCTGCAGATAGCGAAGATCTGTCAAAGTTTAACATGCACAGGAACAAACTCAACCCATTGGCGAAAAAAACTAAACCTTAATATCATAAAATCTGTTGAGTAACATGCAAAAAAATAAGTCATAAAAATTACAAAAAAAAACGTGTCTTGAAGCATTATGATCGGAAAGCCAAGTTTATTTAATTTCAACACTGTGAGAATAGTCTGTTACGTCGCTTGCAGATATTTTAATGACTACTAGGTCAACCTAGCCAACAGCACTTCCAGTGTAACAAAGACCCAAGTAGCTATATTTATTAACATTTGGAATCATTTTCTCTAAGCCGGACTGATAAAAATAAAGCAATATAAGTGTTTCTATGCATAAATTGCACCAAAGGAGATGATGTGCGTGACCTGAATTTAGAACGAAAATAAATTTGTTATTGATTGGTTAGCTGCACCATTAACGTTCATATGCAATCTTTCGATGTCTGGGTTATTTCTTAAACTTGGGCAAATTGCTAAGGTTTCTTTTTTGTGTTAAGGGTGGCGGCATAAACTTGTTAGGAAAACTATAGGCCAATATTAATACTATCTAGTTTTTTCAAAAGGCTTTGAGAAAATCTTTTATGATAAACTTTTTGCACATTTGGAAAGTTTATATTTATTGACGGACTGCCAGCACGGTTTCAGTAAAGGAGGATCTACTGAATCCGCTCTACTTTCCCAGAAAGAAGTATTCATTAATAAAAAAAAAAGTTTTCACATTAGCGATATAAGTATATTTTTCCAAGACACTTGACCAAGTACATCACAACACTGTTTTGAATAAACTAGATTGCTATGGCATACAAATCGTGCTTTCAATTTCTTTAAATCATACCTGTCTGAGCGAAGACAATTTGTTCAAATCAATAATTCAGAGACATCCATAAGAACAATAATTAGTGTTGTACCTCACTGGAAGTGTCTTAGAAACATTTATTATTTATTCTAATTACTGATGATCTAGATCATTGTATTTCCTACTGTACAGTTATAGCCTATGCCGATGGCACAATATTATTTTATCAACATCTGACGAGATTGAAAAGAAGGCGAGTCATATGCTCTCTCAACTATATATATGGAAATAAATAAATAGATTACGAATTAACGCAAAGAAAATAAAGAGTGTGCTTTTCAGGCAAAAAAACAAACATTGCTATTGAATATAAAACCAAATATCGCTTTATTTGGGGTGCTCATTGAGGTAGTAGCCTCTTCAAGATATTAGGTGTTAAATTTAAAGACAAAGTCTTATGAAAAGTGCACTTCAACCATATTTATAAAAAAACTAGAAGGGCTGTAGGCTACATTACCCACATACTGCACAAGTTTCATCCCGTCAGTTAAGGCAATAATATTTAATGGTTTTGTGCAGTCATACATTTTGTATTGTCACCCAATATGAAATACAATTTCACTGCAAAATTATTTAAAAAAAAATTATAAGACTGGTCGGAAATGTGCCGTACGTTTATCATAGAGATGCTTTTTTTTACTCATTTTGCAGGTTAGTTAGATCAACGAATCTACATTATTACCGGCTCTTATTATCCTATAAAGCAGAACTTAAAATAAACGTAGCTGTTTTTACAAGTATCAAACATAACTAAAGATGCTATCACCTATCACACACACGGTTATGTAAATAGTGGCATCTACCTACCTTCAGCACAAACCATGGTATCTCATCCATCAGGTTCATTCTACCATCTTTTATTAAACACGTTGCATCATAGAAATTTCAGGCATAATTGTCAATTTGATTACTTCATGCTGATATTATCTAGCTTATAAAATGTATTGTTTAATATTGAAGAGTAATGCATCAATTAATGTAAAGCGAAAAACACCTATGTCGATAAGATTAGGTAGGAAAATTATTTCGGTGTGTTACATAAATGCTGGGAGATGGGGCTCTTGCCAAGCGTGCATTTGCTGCAGCTTTTTGCCTCAGCTACCATCTTTC
Organism: Ixodes ricinus; assembly: GCA_037355805.1. Classification (NCBI taxonomy): domain Eukaryota; kingdom Metazoa; phylum Arthropoda; class Arachnida; order Ixodida; family Ixodidae; genus Ixodes; species Ixodes ricinus. Next base: position 41,178 of record JAZHYW010015524.1, read on the forward strand.
TCTTCGAAAAAAATGATTGATATGATTGATTGATTTATTGATTGATATTACACCGACGTTTGGCTGTAGCGTTTTGTTTCTAATGGCCGGTGGTAATAGGACGGATGTAATAAAACCCGGATACCGGAAAACATCCCGCCTGTATACGGAACCATATAAAAAGACAACAGTCAAAGACAATATATGAACTCACTGAAATTTACAGCCAAGTGCTTTGCCGACTGAGCTATCCAGAATCAGCGGTTGTTAGAACACAAAAGCAGGCTCATTGCAGCTGCGTGCTAAGGCATAATAGCGCGCTTTCTGGCCTTCCCTGTGGTGTTGCGCTGTATCACCCAGTGTGTCAGAAATGGGAGCGAATGTTCGGTAGGTGGTGCCGTTCGGACATTTTTCCCCCTCCAACGTTGCCGTGACTTTTTCAAAACTGGCGGTGGCAGAACGTGCGCGAGGTTACCGGGAAAGTAAGAAACGGTAGCAGCATAACGAGGATCCTTTACCAGATGATCCGCAGACGATCATAAATAAGTAGAAGGCCAATAACACATTTTGTAATTACCAGTCTTTGTTAGCATGATCAAGCCTGTATACATGTATTAAATATATGTGGGGTGAATAAGTGTAACCATAAATGTGGCTATCGCTGTACACCGCGTCTGGACCTAGGATTGAGAACAAAATGAAACTCCGGCGACGTATTGGTGATACGTCAAAAAAAATGTATATGAATATTTCACGTCTATTTTATCAGCGACTTCGCAGGACAAAATAATAAAAAAGAGAATAGGGCGTATGGTCGCGAGGAGCTGGTGTATACAAAAGCGTATGTCTCCGATTGCAATTAGAGTCATAACATGGGAGGTCTGAGATATTTTCTGGAATCGGTGCAAGCAGATGCCCAGTACAATGTCTGTAGCGGTCTTCATCAATCCATTCTTTCAGTGCGAAATATCTCCTCGCAACTTCTATGTGAAGAGCGCTAATATCCCCTTCCTGTGGTTGGCAGGCAGTATCCCATAGCACCCATCGATCAGCCTAACACGTGATCCTTCCTTCCATTCCTGAGCAGAGTGGCATTTTACGGCGGTATACACCGTTCCACTTTAAGTCCTATTTCATCGAACTCAACGATCCGATGGAGCCAATCAAGCAGATTCAAAAACGCATCGCCACGGAATTCATCGTCCTTTTGTATTTCTTTTTATCAACAGCTAAACCAATAACGCACACAAAAGAGTGCAGGATTACGGCGTACTCGTAGTGCGCATTTGGTTAAACCCGTGATAGCAAATGCTCAAAAACGACAAGTGTCATGACCATGCACTTTTGCCACTACTCGATTCGCTCTATCGAATCCCAACTTAAGTCTGTGTCTGGACTTTGAGCGAAACGGAGTACGAAGATCCTTGTGCACAGAACCGCTTAGCGTAGTTATGAATACATGCCTTATCTCACAACCGCCGTCCTCAATAATTTAGCTTGTGCTTTTTAACTCCCCAGAATTGCTCCTATAGATGGCGTGGTAATCCGAACACACATAGATCCTGGTCCTGAACCAAAAGAAAGCTGCAAGATCACTGGACCAAATGTCTACACCAACTCTACTAACACGTACGAGGTCTCAATGGTGAGAAAACTGATACATTTGTTGCACACCAGGGGATTATTACCTGAGCCCTTTTGTTCTAGACGCGAGATGTAAGCAGGTGGAGTCATTGCTGTCGACTTATAAGAAACTTTACTCTATTATCCAGTGTTTACTGAAAGCGGGCTAGAGAGAAGGGGGAAACTATTGTGGCGTGCATTTTTTTTTTGTTTGATTGGGTCAAACGGCAGAAAGACTTTGATAACTGTCATGAAACAGTATTTAACCGGACACTGTAACTTATAAAAATCTTCACTACTTGCGGCGAGATGGTTTGGTTGCGCCATCCTATGGTTCCTTATCCCGACGTCATTGCCTGGCGAACAACAGCTGGATGGTGTTGGTAATGGACATTTTGTAAGCTTGAAATCATTGCTCTTTGAATCCGACACTGCCAACACCGTCAAATTTGAAGTTATTACGTTACTCTAATTTCCGCCGATGAGAAATTTTTGCTGAGGTCATGGTCAGCATTCGGCTACTCGTGGCAGGACGACAACTGACCCAAACAGCACGAAATTCGACCAAGCCTTAGCCAGACGCTGGTGATGGTCTTTTGTCCAATGAACAGAGTAGCCATTCATCGGCCAATGCTTGGAGGATTGCTGATGGCCATTGGCCAATGACCGGAATAAGGCCTCTCTCATCAGCCAATGGTTGGCCACTTGATGACTGACCGACAAATCATTTACAGTCATTGGCACAGGATTGGCCAAATTCGTGCTGCTTGAGGAAAAGCTTTCATTCGCTCATGTGGCCAATAGTCGGCGGCAGGCTAGGAATAAGGAACCAGTAAATGCTTTGGCTTTAGCGGATTTTTTATGACACTTTTGCGCACATTAATGCCAAAACCCCGCGAATGGTGACGAACACGTGAAGGAGGTGGATAATTACTGATTTTTTTAGCGTGACACCGCGCATAGTGGTTATTCACAGAACGCCAGATTTTAGTGGAGTGCTTACAGCGCATGCTCTGACCGAGCTTTTTTACGGGCTGCTAAGACCGGCAATCTCGGTGGTGCGGAGTGCAGCTTGCAAAAAGCACTGGGGAAGCTAGCCGTCATCACGCGCTCAGCAGATGCGCACGAAGCTATGGCGGCCAGTAAATACTCCCTATTGGCTTTTATTGACATTCGGGAAGCGCTATTTACTTGAAAACAAAAACGTTGTAGCTTTGCAGCAATCTAACCCGTCGTGTTTTTTGTTTATAAGAAGTGGACAAATGTCACCAACGAAGATGAAGATGACGCTTGGATATGTAATTTCTCTCTGAACTCGTCTTTAGAGCTGCACCTTTTTAAATATAGATAACAGAATTTTCCGTGCTTCTATCCTAAGTGAGTGACAGCTCCAAGTTACTTAACTTGAAACTTAATAAAGAAAACATCGTGTGCTGCCACTGTGGGAATAAACAAGTTAATGGGGTTCATTTTATTGGGAATAACTGAGAAATCAAATAAAGTTTAACTTAAGAACCCCTGATTTCTGACGGAACACTGTTTTGTATTTATTTACTTGTGATTTGAGATTTCAATAAGATCAGTTGTTGTAATGTATATTTTAGAAACTTTTTGTGTGCCTACTAACGCCGATATATATATATATATATATATATATATATATAGAGAGAGAGAGAGAGAGAGAGTTTCCGTTCATGACTTCATGACCAGACGGGATTCAACTTGCAGTGGTGTCACCGGTTGTAATGATGGCTACTTAGTTTAAGTTGCCAGCTATAAGCTCAATGCTGCGTGCAAAAGGCACGATACTCGCTTGGAGCGCATTCTTAAGCCTGCTTCACCAGAGTTCTATATCTGATATTTTTTCTAATTCCTAAAATAAAACCAAAATAATTTAAAATAAAGACATCAAAAACAAGCATCTGGGAATGTCACTTCATCAGCTAAGTTCCGTACGCTACCATAAAAGCTGCTTCCACGAGAAGTACCCCCTCTGTCCAGACGACTCGCCTCCCTTCGTTAGACGTACCATCGCTTAGGAGACGGCTGTTATGGTAACTGCTGTATTTTATAGAATATGTATGTTCTGAAGCAAACCGTAAAGAAGGCGTTTCACTGCACTCTATGGAACACATTTTTCAAAGCGAGAATGTAAGTGCCACCTCAAACGACAATGTAAACCGACGAGCGTTTTGGTTGTGTAGAGCGACACCGAATGAATAAGACGCAGGTGGAACGACGGACGACGTACAATTTCTTTCAATTATACATCGCTGTAGCTTAAGTCCAGACGCAGCCTACGCTACGAGGTAATGGGACCAATCGAGCAGCGTCAAAAGCACAAGTCACTAGGCCTTTATCTGTGTGATTGGTTCAGCGAACATAGAACATGTAGAGGAACATGACAAAAACACAGATGCTGAACGTTTGACGCAGTCTGATTGGTCCTATCAACTATACCTGTTTTCACCTCAAAAACCATAGGAAAAAAGTCCGGCTTCTCGCGGATGATTACTAATTTTCACCTTTAGGTGGAGATTTAAGATATACTTATTAGCATTTTGGAGTGGATACACGTTATCTTATCAAGGAGTACACGTTCCAAACGCCAAAAGCATCGCCTGTGCCTCCGACAACCAAATCTGGCTAGATCTATTTCGCGCGGCGTATGAACAATGCGCAAAACTTACTGTTTTCTTGAGGTGAAAACGGGTATAGTAGCGTCGTCTGCTTCTGGACTAATGGCGAAGCGAATACTCCAAGGGTACATTAAAGACAGCGATCTTTTTCGGAATCAAATCCTACACTAAAAGAACGATTGTAGGAAACATGGAAGGGGGCAAGGAAAGAAAGGAGCGGATATCTTCAGCATTTAAAGAAAGCCGCCATCCAATCTCGAGATAAAAGAGTGACGATAGAGAAACATTGATGTCGGTTTTGTTTATTGTGAATGGTTTTATTGTCTCCCTGCCGAACCTGCTATGGTTCCCTCCTACGATGCTGGTTCGCTCAAAACATATATTACAACCACTGCACGAGCGGGAATGAAAGACAAAAGAGTGACACGATTCAGCTGAGGCCCTTAAAAATTTCAAATGATGATCGCGAGGTCGGCGGTTAACGCACCTTTCCGTTTGCCCTACAGATTGGTCGCCGCAACCGAGCGGAATAGAATAATTTTTTTTCCCTTCGTGTGGGTCAAATTCGTTTGAATTCTTGGCAGCGCATTTCTGATGCTTTTGTTCATTGTTGACTTTTTTTAATAAGCTGTTTTAAACGAATTCTGGAGGAAAACACAACGTTTATGTTCTACCGGCTTGTAATAGCCTTCATACAGTGTGCTGAGTTGTTTACATAGGGATGACGGCAAAACAATGAATCTTCTTTTTTGATGTGGCCATCGGGTCAATAGTCTGACGAACTTGTCAAGCATGTTCTTCGTGGTAATTGAGTTGATAATAAATCACTTGGTTGTAAAAAAACCTCAAAGTAATAAAAAGAGTGTGTGATATGTCAATTAGATTAATATAAAATCAAATGGGTCAGTAATAACTTTAAAAATCAATATGTCAATGAAGCCTATATAAACTAAGTTATATAACTAATATATCGTGGAAAAACAAAAAAGTAACCATTAAGTAAATGAGTTACTTTAAACTCAAGTTTGAGAATAGTAACACGTAGCAATGAAAGGAGTAATCCAAATCTCAGATGAACATACTTGTGTTGTATATGTGAATAATATTTCAAATAATTGACCGTGTGGTCCAACGTGACAAAGGGGCCTAGTTCCAGGTTTTCGCGCCACGTGGCGTATAATCTTAAAAGGGTAACTGCGGCGATCTTATTCTAGGCTTCGACTTGCTAAAACTAGCAGACCACATCAATAACTTTTCTCAACTGATTGCCAAAATATTTTAAAATTTATTTTTCTAAAGCTATTGACTTCTTAAGTTACGCTACCTGTGAGGGTTCAAGAAGGAGACTCTCTTCTGGCAACAGCGAAACATCCCTACCCTTTTACGTCACCGGTAGGCCGGCGAACGAACGACCCGGGAAGACTTAAGGAATGATAAAACGAAATTTTGATTAAAAAAAAAAACGCGAAAGCACTAGGCTACAAACCCGAACGCATCACTCATAAAGCGATATCTCCAACGGATGTTCGTACTTTCGCGAAAGAAGAGCGCGCTTGAACAAGGCCAACAAAGCCCGTGACGTCGCTATTGTCGTTTCCTCCTCTTCTCGCTTTGACTCCGCGAGGACGCGAAGCGGGAAGGAAGCAAGTTCATTTCCCGTCCTCAACTATTCTGTGGGAAAGGCGACATCGCGATTCTCACTCAATCGCATCCTTATTTTACAAAAATACGGCAATCCGTTCAATATATCTCTTTATGAGTGGTGTTTTGGGGGTTTTGACGCCCCGTTGAACACTCTTACTGCCTTATTTTGTGAAATCCAAATTTCGGTTCAGCATCCCTTTCAAGCGGCTTTCCGGGAGCCGGCGATGGGCATTATTTTCCCCAGCTTAAATGTTGAAAGTTCGTTTGCAGTGAGTACAAATCTGTGTTGCGCGGTAGATTGTAGAAAATGTGCCTCAAAAAGCTCCTTTTTACACTCTTTTTATGGGAGAAATATAAAAATGCACTCCCCGGCAGCAATAGAGGATAGCCACGTCAAGGTGTTTTTGCGGAAGTTGTGTGCCGAGAGAACTAGTGTCGTATAAAACATTCTCGCTTATGCTCGGAATAGTTTAGAGTTACGAGTTTGCGCTCGGGGCTTTATACTTGACAGCCCTGTGCTGCGAGTTCAGTATCCTTCGGCAGCTGGCAAAGTGTCAAGAGCGGCAGGTGCTTACTCTACCGGGCTGTGACCACTACAACCTCCGTCAAAAAGGAGCGTTAATAATATTTAAAAAATAGTGAACAAGGTCGAAAGCCTGTTTTTTTTTCTGTTTGTCTTCAATGCCCCTCTTGCCTTATCGTAAACTAGCTGCCATAATTTACATTTGATGCAGTCACATTTGTTTTCCGCAAATTCTTCAGTGATTTTTTTTTTTTTTATCGACGCTATATTTGTTTTGGACATCGAATCTAGCTTGGGCTTCCGTAGGAGTTCCACTCACGCTGTCGATCTGTTAAAGACGAGAAGTGAAACGTCTCAGAAAAGGTTCAAGCCTGAGTTTAGACATGATTTTGAGCACACGGCTTTTCGTGTCTGGCATTACGGAAATTTAGGAATCAGGTGTTGATCTGCATTTATATATTACAGAAATTGCCTGGTTTGTCAAATGGTTGGCATGCAATTTTCTCAAGGAAAAGGTAGTGGAAAAGGCTTTTATTTTATTATATTGCGGGTAAATGTTATACAGGACTCAACAGTTTTTAAACGTATGGACATAGTAATGTCCAGGAGAGGCGTGCAAATTTACAGCTTATGAAAGCTGTGCAAAGCAAAAACCTTTTTTGAAATGAAAGTCTTATGTAGAATTACATCCTTCTCTATGTCCACTTGTGGATGAGTGTTTTAGCGTATTGCATTCCATGCCAACAGTAAACAAATAAGTACGTATACAAATGTTTTGGGGGTAAGTTTTGTTAACCTATTGCAAAATTAAAATTTTAATATGCCTTTTTTACTTAGTATTTCATGAAAATATATATATTGTTTAGATAAATAGTGTATTTTTATATTTTATACGCCTTTCATTGCACCTTTATGTTTGACTTGCTGGTTGCGGAGTTATTTTAATTTTCATTTTAGCGCAATCTTCATGAAGAGGGGAAACCTGCCATCTGTTCTACAAGAACACGGCTTAGTTTGTTTTCTGTTTCTTTTAATGTTCACGAGCGTCACAGCACACATATGCTAGGTCACAGCCTAGAACGCGCATGTTCATCGATTTAGAACGCGAGCTATGTACGCGCCACTCGCACGTACACTAAAATGAAATTAGGCACCAAGAAGCATATGCATGCTACAAGGCTAGTAGACATGCTGGCGTCTGCATCACTAAATGTTTCAAAGAAATTTGAAATCAAATGGCACGTTCATTCAAGTAAGACGAGCGTGTGGATCTCACGTATCCACATTTCGGGTGCTTCGGTAATTTGTAAAAAGATGCATTGCTTGACTTGACAACATTTCTTCGCCGGAGTGAATGCCAGCTTCTAATAGAAGGAGAACGTATTTGCTAAAGAGTTCACGAAAGCAGCCAGCCACGGCTTGATCGTTCCTAGTTGCAGAAACGGATTTCTCAAAATCACAATTGCTTCCGTTTGTTTCACTTTCTCATAGTTAACCACGTAAGCCAAGGTCATATTCTTGCCAGTGGAAATTGTCATCAACTTCAGAAAGCTCGAACCCCCATGTTTTCTCTAAGGTTGACGCGAGAAAGGCGGGCGCGAGCTTACCCGATTGCCGCCCGCGCTCCCTTCTGCCCGACGGTGACGTCATGTTTGGGTCGCAGGGAAAACAGGGGAAAAAACAAAAAAAACGATGTCTCGGTATTGTCAGCGAACAAAATATTATGTTTCTTAAGTAACTGGGGTGAACCTTAGGAAACGAGGTAGCATTCCGGAATCAGAAAGCCATCCACATTCAGATAATGCCCGTGGATTAGGTAGCTAAAAAAATCGGAAGTCTCCTTTAACCAAGACATGAAAGTGCTGACAGCTTGCCTACAGCTATATTAACCTCATCTCCTCATAATCATTCCGGCCTCACATCCTTTTACTGTTTTAGTTCCTCTGCCGGCGTTTGCGAGGAATCCCTGCATTATGCGTCACAGACAGAAAAGCGGGGAACTGGGGGGGGGGGGGGGGAGGGGGGATGGGGGATGGGTGGGGGGGTGGGGGTGTTGGAAGTGTTCGCTGATCGCAAAAAGCTAGTGGGCTGTCTGCGAGGCTTGGTTTTTATATTGTTTACACCAAGCTACATTTCTTAACGCACAGATTTTTTTTTTGTTATTAGAAGGTAGCTTTTAGGCGGCCGTTTCCGGCTTGAGCGGCGTCGCCGTCAGCGTAACCGCGCGATGACGATGACGATGAGGATGACGTCATCCTCATCCTCATTCTTATCGTCATCGTCACTGACGATGTCATCAGTGACGTCGCTGACGACGTCACTAATGGCGTCGTCAGTGACGATGACGATGACGATGACGACAACACCAAAGTCACCGCTAAATTTATCGGAAAAAGTTTCCCGCTAAATCTGGTGGAAAAAAAATTTCCGCTAAAGTTAATGGCAAAAATCGCCCCGCTAAATTCTCGCCAAATTTACACGCGATACTCTCACCAAAGATGCGCATTTTCTGCGACTTGCGTTAAACACACGTCGATCCACACTTATGTTAGAAGCGGGGGACTTTCCACCTTCTCCCCTCAGTACTCTTCTCTCCTCCTCCTCAAGAGCTGCGCTCTAATTCGGAGTTACAGGGAATTGTAAATGTTTTTCATTATTTTTATCCCCTCTACCCCCTAAAGGCAAATAAAAAAAGACATTCGATTTTCATTTTATTTACGTAGATCGGCCATATATGGTATTTATATAGTACAATTACTAGTTTAGTCTGCATTATTTATTTCTTGGTAAAGTTAATGTAGTGTGAGCTCTGTGTCCGTGGTTAGTACCGTTCGATTATGCGCCGTGCTTGTTCGTTCGTGCAGACTCTCTATTTGTCTGGCAGTTTCGCTAAATACCTAAGTAAACGAACATATCCAAACATAAGGACATTTGCTCTCATGTGATAGTGCGAAAATGATCCATCTTGAAATCAAAGTATATTTTAGAATGAACTAAAAATTATTAGTTTTTATCTTAAAATAAACAATATACTGAAATTGTCGCAGCGCTCACGAAGTTAAGCATATTCAGGAATTCCTCGTCGAGGCTTTTGCTTTCTGAAATCAAGCGAAACAATTGTTTTACGACCCATTGCTGCGGGTGTTTTTGGGAAGTAGAGCGTAATTCAAAATGCATGTTCACTACAACATAAAAAAATGCGGTTGCATTGTTCATAACGGCAAGCTCGTTTAGCGTCCAAATATTAAGCCAGATTTAATTTTTTTAGATTATCATTTTGCCAGCGTCGTTAAGGCGCACGTATCTACTTCGAAAGAAACGTTTCAAATTATTGGGCATTCAAACAAAGCGGATTGTTAGAACTCTTAGCGAATCTTGGAATACATACCAAGGGCGTACGTGTCACAAAATACCAGCATAATATTTGCAGTGGTGGTGTAGCAAAGATGTCAAAGACCAGGAGAGTGGAAAACATCATATTTCTTGAGCTTAGCTAATGTACCGCGCAGGTCAAAAAGCCTTATTTTTAATTCCCTGTTCAACCAACCTTGATTTCCTGTTCAGACACGGTTAGAGGCTAACACGTCGAGGTGCAGAGTTCAACGAACATTTTAGTAACATTCCCACTCTGACCTCACGACGACACAGATAACCCAGCCACTTAAAGCACAAAAAAAAACTTAAAGCATGCTAGCGTTTTATATTTAAATGTATGTGGACAGTTGCGATTGGCGATGGTTCCGGCACATGAAGAGGCAGCACATGTACGTCGCAGCTGATTCATCAGCTCCCGAGTGCACGTGCACGCGAATGGGCTTATGAGCCCACTCGCGGGCACATTTGCCGATACGTGAAAAGGAATTATTCCGTAATGTTTCTTTTTAAGCTGTATCAGCCGTTAAGTAATGAGTAAAAAAATAAATAGGTGGCTGTGGAAAGTTTTTTTTCGGCGCGGGAGGAAGTCGGTATTAGTTTTTTCACCCCGTAGATGCGTAACAGTATATCAACAGATTTTGTAGTACTTGGTGCGTATGTGCCAGTTAAAGCGCTCATAAATTAAGAAAGTATTTTAATAAAACAATACAGCAAATACTGAGCTGAATAATTATTGGTACGTTGGGTTTATTAAGGTTAAATAGTAATAAAACATGTTAAGCGACTGATAGTGGAGTTAGCAAAGTATATATCTCATTTCTTTATTACGCTTACATGAGATCTTCTGAATGGTTGTGTTTGCTATTGTAGAGTCCGAGCTGCCATAATGGGACATATCTGGATATTCTTTTCTAAGGTTTTTTCGTGTATTAACGGGACATACAACACAGTGCGAAATCTATTTCCTGGTTGTTTGTCTGCCTAGGCCACTCCTAATATATTGCTACAGAAACAGGAACAATGTAAACCGTACGTGAAACATGCCCTTCAAGGAAAAGGTATTGTGTTGTCATGAAAGGAAAAACCGGAAACGTATCAGAACCTCGCAGAACCTCCTTGACTCGCTATATATGTATAGTTATATATACATGGACAATGCGATGAATAAGGCACGGGCTCTTAATGTGGCCTCTTCTTGAGTGAGCGGGGCCCTCAGACAGAGAGTCGGGCGAACCTCGCATCAACGTTCAACCATAAGTCTCCAAACGTCGCACCCATATTAAGAAAAAAAATTAACATTTTCCAGCAAAGTAAATGCCTCGCAAGGATTATCCCTTCCGTTCCCCGAGTTGTCGACAGACGCTCACGCAATCTTAGGGACGCCATATTTACGTCTAAGACAACTTACGCTGAAAGCACTGGCAGTCGCCCTTGTGGAAAAACAGATTTCGAAGTGTGTCAATACGTCGGACCTAAAACCATGGTAGAGAGCACGAATTCCAATTTCACCTTCATAATCCACGGAAACTTAAACTTCAGCACAAGTAATGTGATATACCTCCTGACATGTGGCACCTGCGGTAAGCAGTACGTGGTCCAAACCAGCACACTTTTTCTATTGAGATTAAACAATCACAAGCCACATGTCAAATCATTTCCCAAATTTCCTCTTTCAAAGCACATGGGTTTACCCGAACACACGTTTGACAACCTGGATGTTACATTTTTACAATCCAATTTCAAAAGCAACCGTGATCGCGAGCAGAGAGAATCGTACCTTATCTACAAATTTTATTCAATCCGGGCCGGGATTAATGAAGATCCCGGTATCATGTCATCTATGCATGCAATCTACCACGATCGCACTGCAACGGAGTGACTATCGCTAATTCAATCCTATTTGTAGAACCTTTGCAATTTTCCGTGTACATGTCCGATTTACATGTTGATAAGCCAACTGGTTATTACCTTCGACAGGCATTTTTTACGTGTTGCTTCTTCTTGAATGTTCTGGGACTGTCTTTTACATAGTTAAATGTGTGCATTTCTTTTATACAGGAGGATTGTTTATGCGCGTTGGCCGAGAGTTTGCCTGATCTACTGTGTGCGCTTTTTTTTTTGGCAACTGCGCTTTGTTTTGCTTTACATCCTTCGGCGGCGTGTGTTGCTCGCCATCTGAGCCAATCCAACTCTGTGAACGTGACTGCGCCTTCCGCACGTGACGGCACTTCGTTCCTGGGGTCACGGGAACTGACCCGGCCTTTGGTTGGCTCCGATGGCTGGTGGTGTCTGCTGCGGCCGGGCGTGGGGTGAGACGGAATATAGCATTGTTTACTTAGGCAGTTTTAGACGTGATCTGACACGTGACGTGACCCAGGTGTGGAAACCGAAAACAACTCTGTAACTTATTTTGCCAACCAGTCTTAAAGAAGGCCTGTCTGAGGCCGAAACGTCGACTTACCAAATGCTTTAAAACTTTAACAACGATTCGAAGTGCGACTTCATTACTTTATATATATATACAGGGTGTTTCACGAAAGGTGGACAAATTCGATATTGCGAAAACTACGCGTCGCAACAAAAAAAGGCTTGTGTCTTTTTGGTCCTGGGCCAGGGCCCTATTTAGGAAAATTATTAAAGTCCGAGATAATTAGATTGTTAATTATTTTTGCGTAATTAACTCTTTTAATATTGTGTTTAAGGGCATAGTTTCAATCAGAAAATTGCTCAGCGTCATCGAGAAACACTAAATCAACAAATTGCAGAACGATAGAATGCACGGGAAGCATTTTACGGCTTTCTGAAAAACCGTACAAATTCGACTGGTTTTTAAGTTTCGGTTTGTTATCGGAGCGCATCTCCGCCCCGGCAGCACCCCGCCCCGTGGAGAGAGAGCGCATCCTACCTCTGCTGCGCTGTCATCGCGCGACGCAGCAGAGGCTGGTTGCACTATCTCTCCACGCGGCGCGGTGCTGCCGGGGCGGAGATGCGCTCCGATAACAAACCGAAACTTAAAACCCGTCGAATTTGTACGGTTTTTCAGAAAGCCGTAAAATGCTTCCCGTGCCTTCTATCGTTCTGCAATTTGTTGATTTAGTGTTTTTGACGATGCTGAGCAATTTTCTAATTGAAACCATGCCCTTAAACCCAATAATAAAAAAGTTAATTACGCAAAAATAATTAACAATATAATTATCTCTGACTTCAATAATTTTCCTAAAAAGGTCCCTGGCCTAGGACCAAAATGACACAAGCCTTTTTTCGGTGCCACGCGTAGTTTTCGCAATATCGAATTTGTCCACCTTTTGTGAAACACCCTGTATATTGTTTGTAAGAAAAGAAGGGTGACAAACGCTTCCGTAGTATAAGGCGCAAAAGAAGAGGTTACTCAGACGAAGCAGTTGAATTTTGCCAAAAAATGAGGTGTTATATGTAATACGTCATTACAACACATGAATACAATTTACAAAATTAGGTTAATATGCTAAAGATTACAAAAGAAGCTAATGTTGAAAAGGAGAGGGGGGACACAAATGTTGATATAGGGGCATTCCAAGGCCCTCAGATCCACCATTTGTATCCCCGAAAGGAGGGTTCTTGATGTCGAAATCGTGCATCGAAGTATGGATTCTGCGGATCGTTAAGGTGTATGCCCCAGTAGACAGCAACGGAAGAAATACTTTCTTTCAGAATTTAGATGTCTGCCTTCAGGGCCGACGCGAACTAGTACTCGCCGGAGATTTCAGCTGCGTCCTAGAACAGGAGAAGGACTTGGTTTCGGAAACACGAAAAGCCAGCCGTGGCCGGCGATGGGTCTCCGACATCTAGTCAAGTTGTGTGCACTCGTCCATGCGTGAACTACCTACCACAGAGACTCTTCATGGTTCACGTTTGAAGCTAAAGGACGTGCGGTGAGACTAGAGCTCTTCCACGTTTTGATTTGGCTAACGGACGCCTTACAGGACTGCGCGATTATTCTATTAGGCTGAAACACCCCTTACATCTTGGATCATAAGGGGGTTCAGCTCGATATGAAAATACCTCCAGGTTTCTTTAGGCAGGAGATAAAATGAAAGTTTATAACCCGCCTCCCAGAAGACGAGGATGTCGTCAATGAGGGGAAGGCGTTCATTACCGGGAAGCTGTCGGAAGGTTTTCTATACCGAACGTGGTGGGACGGGCTCATAGATGGCGTCGTTGTCGTCTTCAAGGCCTGGAACCGAAGACGCGCAGAAGAACGACGGAGTGAAATAACGGTGCTGCAGTGGGGCCAAAGGTACCACCGTCGCTCAGGTCAGGACACGCCCGCGAAAGTCGCACATTGAACTGCAAACAGAGCTACAATGCGCACTTATGTCCCGCGTCAGCGAACCCGGTCGAAGACCAACGCTCTGCGCTTAGCGCAAAGCACAAACCAGGATGGAGCTGGCCGCATCGGTGAAGGCTGACTTTCAAATGATTTCCGAAATTGAGGCAAGTATTGGGGCAGTCCTGACCTCGCTCGAAGACAATCGATGAAGAATGCCGACGTTGCTTCGAGCGCCTCTGCAGAGAGCGATTGGTGGATGAGGACGTGTGGACGTAGATGTGTCACACGCTGACACGTTTAATGGAGCGACAGGCAAGGAGTTTGGAACGAGCGGTCACGAGCAATAAATGGTGAAGGCAAAGTCTTTGTTCCAGAAAGGCAAAGCCTCAGGACATGTGGTTTAGCCGCCGAATTTTTTCTGACTTCTGGGACAGCCCTGCCGAGGCTCTCGTTCTGATTTTCAACTTTAGTCTGGAAGAGGGTTGCAGGCCGCAGTCCATGCGGCTGGGTGTGATCACGCTTTTTCTTAAGTACAACGCGCGACGGAGAATCCTGACTGCGTGGCTTGAAATAGCGCTCTTTAACACAAACTATGAGGTATTGGTGAATATCTTCAAGACCCTCATGCCGACTGTCATCGGGAACTTGGTGTCGTCGCAGCAGGTGTGTTGTGTCCCGGTACGACAATCCGACAAAATGTGTGCGCCTTATGGGACACCCCCTATTGAGTGGGCACCCGCGACATTGCAACAACCTTCCTGGCCAAGAAAAAGCCTCTGAGAGGGTGCCGCACAAATTTTGTTCTACGGCTTAGAGCGACTAAGCTTCGGTCGCCGTTTTTTAGGTGGTCTGCAGCGCCCGTACACGGCGGTTAGCAGTTCCGTAAAAGTAAACGGCCGTAGACCATGAGCTTCTCTGATTCAAGCTGGAGTACGACAGGGCTTCCCGGTGCTCTACATTCTGGCCTTTGTAACGTGCGTACGTAGATTGCGTTCATCAAAGCAGTTCTGTACCACTTCGACAGCCAGAGTTTGAGCCACCCTTGCAGCCCTTGAGGTGTACGGGGGCATCGGGGGCGGCTGTCAACAAAGCGAAGTCGGCGGTGCTGCCTTCCCTGTGGACAGGATAACCATCACGCATCGACGAAGTTCCCGTGGTTACTTAGGCCAAAATACTGGGCATCCGATTCAGCAATACGGAGCGCCTGACGGACTATTAGCCTGAAAATTAAAGAAAGTCAGGGGAATGTGCAGAACAGCTAAACTGGTCGTTTTTTTGTTGTTTTTTTAGTTTCAAGCACGTTGTGAGATCGTGCGAACACGACTCGTCAACCTTCCATATTACGGGGAACGGCTATCCAGTTCCTGAGACACGAGGTGAAGAAAAGTGCCAAAAGCTTTATGGCTTTTTCTGGGACAGAAAGCCCTAGAGACTGACACGAAAGGAAAATAAAAAGAGAGAGAAATTTAGGAGTTGGCAATCCCCGATGTCGGCTTGTTTTCTGTTACGCTATGGCTGCACATGACCTACGGTGTGGTAGAAGACAAGAACCACGTGACCTACGACTTTGCGTACTACTTTTTGAGTACAGAGGTGAATTATTTTGGAGGAGCCCAGGAAAATACTCCCCCCCCCCCCAAGCTGAGCATCACCCTCATTTCAACGAAGTGATGTGTAAACACACGAACGAGCCCCGGTAGGATTTTCGAGATGAAAACTTGCACGGCTGGCCGGAGGAAAATGCTCCACCGAGCCCTCTTGAACACGGCGCAGCCACTGATGCAATAAAACTGTGTGAGCAAGAAGAAGCACCGAATCTCCGTGAGGCGTATCAAGGCGACCGGGTGGACATCTAATGGCATCTTCGGCACGCGGTTCTCACGGTACGCACCCGCTTCCAGCGAATGGGCCAGAGTCGCAGGGATCGCTTTGTCGAGCTCTTACATCTGGAAAGCCATAAACACATCTTTTATAACTGCCTGTTCGCCGCGCCCACGTTGCGCAAGGTGGCGTGTTTGTACGGGCTTTAAAAGACGGAATGCGATACAGTGCGCTTCTTGAACACTCTGCCTGTGCCCCTAAGAAAAGTGCCGGCTTTCGGCCTCTTTGTGATGAAGCTATAGTGTGCGCGAAACAGAGCGACCTACAGGAAGAGGAAGACGACAAGGACATACTTTGTGTTACAGACCAGAAAGCGCTTTTACAAGGTTCGACGAAGATTTCATCTCCGTCAGCCAAACGGAATTCCGGCAGATTTCGAGAACTCACCATGACCTAGCTCTCGTGAAGAGCTCGCGTATATTTGTGATATTTTAATTCTTCTATTTTCTATCTAAACCATCTTCGTTGTTTAGATATAGTTTGATGGAGTTGGGATATCTTTACTCTCATCTGGTCACTTGGTGACTATCTAGACCAGGGTCGGACGCGTCATAACCTGCATATAGCTAAAATAGTCATGCATCATACCATTACTAAAAATAATAAAAAAAACTCAATTCACATAACTCGTTGAGTGCGGGCAGGCACGCTGGGGGATTTAGCAAATTGTCTACTGCATCAGGCAGCAGTAAACAAAATCATCACCCGCAACACCTGACGACACGTCACCTGATATCACAGGAGTGGCGTATCCCCCATCACGATTGGGTGCGCACTTGCCACTGGATGCAAGCTTTCGAAAGGTACCTCTACGCGCGAAATGCGGGCACTTACACACGTGCGGCAGTAATAAGAATGGCACGGTCGCAATTCTATAAAGACCAGCACGTTGTCTACAAAAGAGTCATGGTCTCTGCGTAAAAGTGCGCGTGCGCAGGAACTACCTTCGGATAGGGTCTGCTTATGAGTCGCGTCCCGAATAGCTCGTCATTAATGACATTACGTCAGATGCGTGTATCGTAGTAGCAGCATAGTGCCTGGAGCGCGTCTCCGACTGGTGTGTTTAGCGTCCCATGCTGCGCATACATCAAAAGTGGTCCCGATGTGGCAACGAATGACGCCAAAGAAGTCCAAGTGTGATGTTGTTGCATGTCGCGATCCCGATGGTTGGTAGTAGAAATGCTGGCGAAAGGTACAAACGAACGCGAGTGTCGCTGTCGTCATGGCGTCCGAACTTCTGCCTGCCGAAGCTTCCGCGGACTGTCATATTGGAGAGCGACCTGCAGCGGTACAGGCGTCCCCCACATTCACCACCACTGTTGGGACACCGCGTGGATCGCGACCGGCGGCAGCGTGACACTTCTGTGACAGTCATCAGAGAAAAATTGAAGGACAATCTTTTTGGACGCGGCAGGCACACCAGTCGGAAACGCGTTCCAGGCACCATAGTAGCAGGGTGTATCTTTCGGAAGCTGTGCCTAAGGCACGTGCTCGTTGCGATCCCATACTATCGTTGCGATCCCATACTCTCATAAAACGCCATCGTGTTGTCTGACGTAAAATGTTCCATAAGAGGCGGGACTACCAAAGGACATCCATGTCTTTCTTATCTTTTCTAGACTATAGCCAAAGAGTACTCCCCCCGCCAAATAAAGTGTATTTTATGTTTGTAAGAATGTTATAAACAAAACAAAACAAAAATATTTAAATTTTGCTGTAGAGTACAATGTATA
This sequence comes from Ixodes ricinus, assembly GCA_037355805.1. Classification (NCBI taxonomy): domain Eukaryota; kingdom Metazoa; phylum Arthropoda; class Arachnida; order Ixodida; family Ixodidae; genus Ixodes; species Ixodes ricinus. The sequence continues at coordinate 58,884 of JAZHYW010015524.1, forward strand.
GCTAACTAAATAAAGAATATAGATAATTTTTATCGTTCTCAAGTGATAATTGCTGCTTCCTGTGAAATCTGCAAGCGCCAAAAATATTTGCGGGTCTTAGTCTCCAGAACACAATATTACATGTTCCGACACGAAAAACAATATTCAAAAAATCACAGAAAAAAATAATTTCTAGTTATCAGAATGCTTTCATGACCTATAGTAAAACACATCGCCAGCTTCAGAATAGGCAGCATCTGTATCTTTCGAACTTATAATTGCGGCTCTCTTCGAAATCCACAACTGCCCAAAAAGTTTCCGGGTTATAGTCTAAAGAGCACAAAATTTATGTTCGGACACAAGATGTCATATGAAAAAAATCCTTAAAATATTTTTTGCCAGATATAAAAATGACATTTCAGACCACAGAACAACAAGTGGCCAGCTACCGAATAGGCATCATTTGCATATTATCAACTGATATGTGTGGCTTCCTTAGCGATGCGCACCTGGCCAAAAAGTTTTGCTGATATGTCTCTAGAGCACAAATTACACAAAAACTAAAACATATCACAAAAAAAAATTCGCAGCAACATTTGCCTTTAAAGTTTTGTAATGTATGAAATGCGGTGTTTACGAAGCGATGATATTAACTTGCTTAGGAAACGATTTACAGTTATAGGGTCGGTCACGTCGTGTCACGTTACGCCATTTCTCCCGCTAAAATAAGCGTGGAAAAAGACATTGGTGTATTGTCCACGTGACGTGAGGTTACGTGACATCAATAGAGAGTTTTCGTAGATCGGGTTTTCCGTCCTGCAATGCTCTCCGCCGGCCGGTTCGAGATCCGGAACTCTGCGATCAAGGCCATTGGCGTGTAAGCGCACTAGCTGGCGAGTTCGTTGCGTAGAGCAGAGCGCGGTACTGAAAAAAGGTCTACCAAAACTCCCCAATTTTACTGCGATATTTAGAGGGGAAAACTAATTTGCGTATAGGTCACGGGATATCAGGCCACGTGACATTAATTTGCCCGCCAAATTTAGTGGGGAAACTGAATTGATGTATAAATCACATGACGGAAATTTTTTCGGTAAATTTAGCGTGGAAACTGAATTGGTCTGTAGGTTCCTTGACGCCAGGTCGCGTGATATCGAATTTCACGCTAAATTCAGCGGTGAAACCTAATTCGTGTGAACGTCATGTGACAGTAATTTCAGCGCAAATTTAACTGAATATGCAGGGGGCGGACGGACGGATGGTTAAAATTATGAGATCGAGGCTAGCGTTAAAAAGTATTTTATGCTTTATTAAAATAAAAGTAATAAGATAATTCACAAAATGCAAGTTCAGCTAAAATTACGTCGAAAGCTTAATTCACTTGAGGTTAGCAAGGCAGTAATCAACATGATAATTCAACTTCGTCCATCATGCGATAGCATCTAGAGGTAATTAAAATAGTGATAAAAATATCAGTTGTCCCCAACAGACACTAATTGTAAAGGCAAGTTCTCTAAGTTACAAAAATATAAGCCAGTCATAACCACTGTAGACAAATATGTCAATGAATATGCTGTGGATTTAATTCACTGACCCCGGTATTAAACTGCGTGCCGCTGGCAATAAATAGATTACGCTTGAATGAAATTGGATTCCACTTGTATTAAACTGAACATCGCTTGTATCAAGATGAGCGGGAAAACGTGTAGTAACGTTGGCATTTGGGCAATCGTCAATTTGGTCCAGGACGTTATCAATACTCGTGGTCAACTCCTTTGTGCCACATTCTTAAGACAAGCATAGTTTTTATCAATGATGTTATAATGAACTGGATGTGGCGTCCGAATTCCTTATATATGCAACGAAGTGTAACGGAACTAGGCGTGGCGACGAAATATGCACTCAGAATATAGGCCCCTGACAATATATTTTTTCTGTTCTTTTTTTTCCTACTAAATTTCCTATCGTTTTTCATACTCTCGGGCAGTTTTTGTCGTCATTACAAAACTCATTTATAACCTACTTGGGTCAAACAGCCTTGTTTTCATGGCATTGCCGTGGCCACCCGGTTGGGGTGTCGCCACGAAATATACCCTCAAACTGTCGGCCGTTCAGGCTATCTCTTTCCTGTGTCTTTGTTGCGATACTAAATTCCCCATCTTTTACCACAGTCCTGTGTAATTTGATTCCTGATTAGGAAACTCAACAGTAACCTCCTTCAGGCAAACATCCGCGTTGCTATGGAAATGCAGTGGCAACACGATTGTTTGAGCCCAAGGAGATTATAATTGAGTTTCCTTATCATCATGAAAATTACACAAGATGGGAAGTTTCATCATAGGAAATTTAGATGGGCGACTTAGTATTAAGAAAAAAAACAGAACAAACAAAAATTGTCTGTTTGGCAGAGAGACTGAGAGGACATTCAGATAGAGTCGTCATAGCGCGCGCGGCTTTCGAAAGCTAGGGTACCACGCGGCGTACGCAGCAACGGCAAGAATGGCACCGGGTCGAGAAAGACCGTACAAGGCTCTGCTTCGAGCAATTGTTTGTTTCTTTCCAAAGTCTGAAGAATGGGCGTGCGCATCGAAAAGTTTGGTGCGCCGATTGCATCAAAAGCCAGCCCTGACAGCCGGAATGCGATGAAGACCAGGCGCGGAGCAGACGTACCCTAAGCCTAACGTGGGCGACCGAGCGTCAAGCAGACGATGGGAGGTTAGATGAGAGCGCGCCGGTGTGCAGGGTAGTCTGGGATTTATTTCATTTCCGTCGTAGCTGACCATGGCACATGCCGTGTTCTTGGGTATATAAACGTCATGTGTTTTAAAAGTCTGCAGTGTCGCACTGCCAGCGAGAACGTGGTTTTATCTTGCACCTCATACCAGTGTTGGGGGTAACGCGTTACAGGTAACGGCGTTACCGGTAACGCGTTACTTTTTAGTAAACATAGAAACATACTCGTTACATTTTCAAAACAGTAACGGGTAACGAACTTACGTTAATCATTTCGAGCAATGGGTAACTTAGTTACATTACTCGTTATTCACACTTCCCGAATCTTACAAAAAAAAAACACCTCAATTTGTGTTTCCAGCCTTCCAGCCATGTGAATTTTTTAAAGCTTTTCAAGAATTTTTTGCGTTTTTTTTGCCAGTATTTATCTGAAATCGTAAAAAAGACAAAGCAATTACGTTCAGTTTCTGCATGACCATAATGTTTCTTGAAATATGGCTGCTTATGTATTCGCAACTCCAACTTACGATAGGTGGCGCCCCTCGTTTTCCAAAATGGAGGTTATATTGAGGGTCGGAGATGCGTACTGTTGCTGAGTCTGTCTAGTGTGTTGGCTTCACTGAGCGACACAATTTTTTATGGTAATACCAGGAAGCTAGCGTAATATGAGCGCGGGCCACCTCTTTATCCTTAAAACTAAAAACGGTGTTTAGCGCAATATTTACGTCCGTAGGCACGTTTTAATTCTAGAGCGAAACCGAAACTAGCCTGTGTTTTGGATTTAATTTCTCAGTATCGGTCTAAATTTCGAATTCTTTTCAAACTCTAGGATGTGTCTCACATTGTAATTATGTAGTTAAAGATGTTGTTCGCGGAAACTATTATTTTGTGACATGTTCGATCGAGGCACTTCAATATATTATGGAGATTGCTGTGTCCCTTTAAATCGAGGGTTTTTCATGCACCTTAGAGGTAACATAGAATATTGTAGTTGTCGAGAAAATTTGTGCTGATACTTGTGCGATCTCGATGCCTTTTCTCGCTGAAATAATTGTGATGTGAAATAATGAACTTCGGGCCTTTTCATGGGTTTTTGGGTATTTATATGTTTAATTGCTTTAGCATTATTCCCAGCACAAGAATAGGAGAATAAATCCAATGTTTATAATATGTCGACAAAACGAATAAATTAATCTGCGCTATTCTCACCACAACAACCCAAAGACGGAACCCGAGTCAGACAGCTGAAGTGTGTCTGTTTTCTAAAGCAACGCGTGACGCATAGGATTTTATATTGCATCCAGTGTTTGACTGTTTGTTCTATCTTGATAACAAAGTCAGAGTTTTTCGTATGCTAAAAAAATTATACCTTTCTGGAACGACTATTAGTGTTAAATGCCGTATTTGTGTGATCGTGGCGTTAATTGGAGGAACAAATACATTTCCGCGAATTTTTATAAATACACAATTAATATGAAAATTCAGATATTGTAATACGTAATATTTGAAGATCTAATATAATTTGTTTCTTATGATCTCATTTCAAACGCGCGAACAAGAAAGACAAGCAAAATTACGCTAATTAGCAACACTGGTGCCCATTCCAGCATTTTAATTACAAAGTTTTGAAATAAAAATATTCTAAAATACAAATAAAACATTCTAGGTAATGCGAGAAATCCATGTAAAATTAGATTAATAGTGAGTAATATGTGCCATCAATTATTTGCTACCAAAGTGGTGACCTTTGACGTCAAGCAAAACTTCCGAAGTCGGTGTGAATATCTTTCCATAACAAATGGCCAAAATAAGAACACAAACAAAAAAAAAAATATATATATATATATATATGTATATTTTAATTACCAACATTTTCATTAAATTTAGTTACTTTCATTTGTACGCGCAGTCGTTCTGCCAATCTCAGCCTTCCCAGTTCAAAGGAACGAGTATATTCTGCTAGCACGTCTGCTCACTGCAGCACGATTTGTTGGCGTTGAGAGCCGGTTAAATACTTTATATTTTATGATCGGATTTCTCCTTATTTATTGTGTTCACTCGCGTCTTATTCCTCGCTACGATATGCAAAGAAGTGTAGCAAACGACCCAAACAATCAGACAAAACAGGTGTGTGTTGCGACATCTTGTTATGTCAATATTATGATAATCCACACCGAGGACCTTAGGGTTCGTTGGCCCTTTGATGTGTCCGCATAATTTGGTGATTAAGCTTATCGTCCTACGACATACAGGAGAGGAGTCCCTACATGGTGCAATGGGCGTGTGGAAGTTTTTTTACGTTAACCAATCTCAATAGGAAGTAACGAAAACCACATTACGCTCATGTGAAAAAAATAAAATATAGAAGCCTCATTGGTGCAACATCGAACAAATGGTGGCAGTCTTCACAAAGAGCCCTCGAAAAAGCCTGTGCCGGTTTTGACTAAAGGGACGTCTTCTTATGACTAAGCTTCTTTGCCTTGTAGCGTTAGAGTTCGTCTCACAAACCACATCATTTAAACAAAACAACAAATACAGAGTTCACTGGTAGCCCATGGTGTGTGGTGGTGTGATTTCTATATTCCAAATCCCAGATCTCGCAATGTTAATGCCGCGTATTCATTAATTTATTGAATTTAAACATAGCACCTTATATCTTGTATAGTGTTGCATAATTATTCACACAGAAAGCGAGTCAAGGAGATTAAGATTATTGCCGTTATTTAAAAAAAAATGCTTCGCTTTTATGTATAGTTTTCCCCGCAAAACAAAAACAGTCTGAGAGTAAGTGATCCGTCTTCGAGCAGCAATATGAATTATGCATGGAGTAGATGTGATACGTTTAGCTAATCAGTCTCATATTTTCTGTAATGAAGAAAACAAAATACCAAAATGCCCATAATGTTAACCTTCGAAATCTAGAACTAAAGTAAAAAAAAAATGCCCAGGTATTGCCTCACTGACGTTTATTTTGATATGTTTCTTGACACACCGCTGCAGGTGGAGGCTCTGGACTATGTTCAAAGCCAGTATATCCTGTTCAAAGGACACTCGCTCATGGTGTCTTTTTCGATGGCTGTGTTTGTGTCTACGCCAGCGGTAAATACCTCTAGGGACGGTTTCCTGTTTGGAAGAGACTGCAAGAGCGTTCAAATATTTTATATCGACGATGTAAGTAAAGCAAGGTAAACTGAGATCTATTTCATTCCCCTACACCACCCCACCCCACCTATTTCTCTGCCGCTATCTACCTTTCGTCTCCACGTCTCTTTCAAGTGCTGTATCATGACCATGGCTATAGATTTTGACTGAAGTTAGGTAACGTTATCGGCGTATGTTTAAAATAGCCGTCCTTTTGGTACGCGCTAGTACAATTTGTCGTTCTTGGTACTGCGCGTGTGCATTTGAGGCCCACGAGACGCTCATTCATTGGGAAGTTAGAGAGCTCGCACTGGAGGCGGGACAATTTCAAATTCAAAAACTTCCCAGTTGCTTTTTTATATCAGTGATTATACGAGTAGAAATCGAGGAATTGCAAAAGACGAGAGAAGGCGGGGACGAAAGAACAGCAAGCTCTGGTTGGAGTGATCAGAGGAAAGACGCGAACCTAGCTGGCTTTCCCGTTACCCTATCATCGGACGCCCTCGTATGAGACCGAACGGGCAGCCAAGACAAATGCAGCTGAGCTTGACGACTACCCACCGATCTTTCGAGTCAGAGGTCGACGCTCTCGCATCCCCGCGCGTTTTCCTCTCTTATCCTCGCTCCGTGTACTAATCATATTTACCAATGTTAGCAGTGTAAAGTCAGTTGGCATCCTTCCTTCTTGTAGAACGCCTGGCGGCATGCAGTGGCACGTTTCCTCAGTGACGCGCGCTGCGCTATGAGCCCGCCCTAATGAAGTCCTCCGCTAAACCTTTGAGAAAAAAAAGAAAGACGAACAAAACCGGTGGCTTTTTTATTGGGGGTACCACAAGCCATAGAGCGATTGTAAAGTACGCTACAGGTTCACCAGAAGCTAGTGTCTATGCGACTTTCAGGAGACGAATTTAAAGCAGAGAGCAACCAGTGTACGTTTGCGGTGCTCGGTGCAATCGTGTGGCAAAACTCTCATGCATTTTGTTTTTTTGCCGGAAAATAATATAAAACAGTTTTGATGTTTGGATCGTACCGGATATTATGTAACGTTACTAACATTGAAAAAGTGCAATTGCTTTAGTTAGTGCATTTTTCCTTATCAGTGAACGACGTTTAACTTCGCTCTATTTCAGGCCCAAACCTGTGTTCCACAGCAGGTCTCTAAAAACAAGCAACGATGCAAAGCAAAATAACACGTCCCAAAAAATATAGAGTATATTCAGGGTACGCCACCATTCCGGTGACGCTTATATATTCCGAATATGCCAGCCCTGTCACCGTATGAAAATGACCCAGTCTTGCAACTTTACGAGCGGTTAAAAAACATTCAAAACGTAAAGAATAAAGTTCACGGGCAATGAAAGGTGTCGTTTTTTTATTAATTATTTCTATCACAGGCACGGCGATTATCAGGCACTTCTTCATAGATATTTCGAGCGCGCGGGTGATGTTTTGAACAAAGAATGTTGTTCGCACGAAGCAGAAAAATAAAGCCGTACTTAGTTATTGAAAATTGAACTATACTATATGGCCTTCAATTTATTTTGATCGTAAATGCGCAGGGATTTACTGATCCACTGTTTCTGCGCAGCTCTTGCCTTCTCTATATGGTTTTTCAGGTGTCATTCGTTAGTTTAGTTTGGCACGTATGGAACGTATAACCCCGATGCTAAATAGCGCCGACGTTGTGCTCCCGCTAAGAAGGTACGACAATGCACATTAGTACGTTTACGAAAACGTTTTAACACCATTTTAATGCCATGAATTTGAAAAAAAAGAATAGCTGTAACTGACCAAGCATTTCATCTGCCTGACTAAGAAACATTTGAAGCTACCTAGTACGTACGAATTATCCGGGATGTTTGCATTTATAAACAAGCGGAGGTAGAAAATGCACTCACTTTTTCCCAAAGAAATTTATAACCCAAAGTAAACTTGACAGGTTGTTGTCTGCTTCCACTGATCTCAATGACAATTGCTGGAACGCGCATCCCCGCTCCGCGAGTGCGGCCACCGGACGGCCATTATGCATGGTAAATGTTTTCGTTTTGCTAGCGTTTTGTTATGGTTTTCCAGCGTGCTATAGGCACGTTTTCTACTCCTTCGTTGTCATTTGCCGAAGCAGTTTTTTACGACTCTGTGTACCATTGAGACTTGCCGTTGTGAACACGGGGGAATTTTCGCGAAAGCGCAGTGCCGCAGGAAATAGGCACAACTCACCGAAAGCAACTTTCGCCGGTCTCGCGGCGTGCTCAAAGCTTGCTTGGCACGCCGAAGTGCCGTGTCTCTGTGCCTTCGCACGCTTGGATACCGACCAAGACTCTGACGCCGTGTGGATGTGTTTTGCGAGTGCAATGTGCGTGAAGCCGTATCTAAAGGTACAACTCGTCGAAAGGAAGTGTCGCCGGTCTCGCGGCGTAATCAAAGCTTCCTTGGCACGCCGAGTGCTGCATCTTTGTGCCTTCGCACGCTTGGATACCAATCAAGAATCGACGCCGCACTAAAGTTCTGAACGTGTGTCGCGCGTAGATGCCTTTAGATCATTGACAATATATATATATCATATATATATATATATATATATATATATATATATATATATGGGCCACGGAGTTCTGCATCGTCTAGCTGTTCCGGTGAGTTGCTATCAATAAAGGGAGGGGAGAGGGGGAGTCTGTACGTGCTTTTATGCACTATTAACCTTGGCTATGTTTCCAATCTACTCTAATGGTTCACATGTGAGCACGAATAGAGCAAATCTGTGGAGCAAGGAGGGTTTTTGAAGTCAAAAGTACAAGACAGCGAGAATGAAAATATTTGAAGCGCGGCCCATGTGGTCGTGTGCAATCTGCTGACCAATCACAATAAGGCGAGCGGCGCTCCAACGCCAAGTGCAATAAAGTAGGTTGATATTGAGCCAGCACTAATCTGTGATGAGGTGCTGTTCTGCGCAGTATTCTGTAAATCGTCTAAGAACGAATAAAATACGTACCTTCCCCCTCTTCCGTCGCTACTGGACGCTGGATTAAGCTCGTTTCTGGACCGCGAGTGCCGCAAGTACACAGTCGTCAGAGCAAAGTAAGACGCTGATCCAGAGGCACATACGGCTTCACGCACATTGCACTTGCAAAACACATTCACACGGCGTCAATTCTTGAGCGGTATAAACCGTGCGAAGGCACAGAGACACAGCACTTCGGCGTGCCGAGAAAGCTTTGAACACGCCGCCAGACTGGCGAAACTTGGTTTCGACGAGTTGTGCCTTTTTCTTTCGGCACTGCGGTTTCGTAAAAATTTCCACGTGTTCACAACGGCAAATCTCAGTGGCACAAACAGTCGAAAAATACGGCTTCGGCAAATGACGACGAACGAGTAGAAAACGTGCCTAGAGCACACTAAAAAACCGCAGCAAAATGATAGCAAAACAAAAAAAAATACCAAGCAAGATGGCCATCCGGTGGCCGCACTCGCGCTTTAGCGAGCAAGCGGGGACGCGCGGTTCAGCAATTGTCATTGAGATCAGTGTCTGCTTCAGTTTGCGACGATACACTTGTGCCTTTTGAACATCAGGCGTACGTTAAATCAACTCTATGCTACAAGCTCCCATGATTTTACCACGCACAGGTCAATGTTATAAACCTTTTTCCACAACGGTGCAGCCATGTTGAATATCGGCACATCTTGTATGTTGTTAAACATCGTTTTGATTGCTCCACGCACTGGAAGGTGTTTACAAAAATGCCTGATTGTAACACATTATTGTCTTGCGTAACGTATATTTTCTTGTATATTTCAGATCGACATATTTTAATATTTTGTTGTTCTCACATACCCGATGCGAAACCCACGTGCCGAGAACAATAGTAAACAGAAAAGGTCTCTACTCAGTTCAGCCTTAAGCTGAGACTAAATGCTCCGCCTTCTGCGCGAGCTTTTTGTCATTACTAACACAAGTGTTAAAGTGCAGGCACGCGCAACCAAAACCCTGCAGAAGCTAGCAAGTTCGCGCTGAACGCGGAGCGTCTATTCTCAGTTTAAGGGAGAACGGAGAATAAGACGCTAAGAGCGTGCACCAAGAGACGCCGTTTCACGCGTTCCGCAGAAATCAAGTAAAGACAAAGAAAGAAATGAAGCGTCCGGACGCTTGGTGTTCTGACGTCACCACCCAAAGATAAGGGATGCGTACCCTACCTGTGGTGGCATGAATCTGGGACTTTCGATTGCTTTAGAGCACTAAATCTAGCCAATTCTGTACAATGAAGTGTGCTTTTTTCTGTTTTTTTAGCAGAACAACTCAAAAACTGTTAGTGAAAAAACTGTTGTTGTTGTTAAAAAGCTGTTTATAAAAAAATTACACCTGCGACCGCGCAGCAGCAAGTAGTGCAAGGCCCAATCAGTTGATCTTGTACTACCCAAAATGAAGGCGCCACGGTTTGTTCTAAGCTTCGCCACAGGAGACCTGTAGCGTTCAGCAAAAAAAGCAGGCACGCTTCTACTTGTTTGACAGTTTGAGACGCGTAATTTTGTACTTCCCAAATCAAGTCGCTTCTCGCAGCACCCCTTGACAACGCAGGAGGCATATGGCCAGAGCATAAAGTTATTGTGATATGCGCTAAAGGTTCAGCTGTCACTATTGTAATGTTGAAAATTGATCCAGAAAGCAACCAGTCAAACATTTCCTTCTGGTAATGCGTTTTTACGGGGAAAGCGGGCTTATTGTTTTCCTGCACTTAATTATAAAACCCAATATTACGAATAATTGTAACACAGTAAATAGCTTGGAACATTTCTCAACCACATAAATGAAAAGATTGGTCGGTTACAGTGTTTTTCTCCTTCATTGCATTAAACATGGTATTAAAAATATCTATATATGCACTTATGTGCATTGCCTGGCACTGAGCTCACACTTTTGATCATGCGGAATCCTCATGCATATGCGCGAAGATGCTCTCACTGCGTTGAAAAGATCACCCTTATGCTCCAAATATATAAAAATAGCGCTAGATGGCATAGCGCAAGTGACCGATAATATCTGTCAGGCATTGGAAATATTACACATTATTATTTAGGTTTTGAATGTTTTCACAGTTCAATCGTAAAGATGCACGACGACGCAATTTTAGGATAGTCACTGTAACGGGACTGATTTATTAATAAGATAGAAGCGTTACCGAAATGCCGGCGAACCTTGAACACACTTTACATTCCTTTCTATTGTTAATTTGCTTGGGATTGGCGCTCCATTTTACGCACGTGATATGAAATGCAGGTATGGGCTTGAAATATAGCGAAGCTTTATATCATTCACGGATGAAGAAAAATACTGTAATTACAGCAAATAAACTTTTATAATGTAAATAACCGAACTCGAAAACCCAGTATCAATTTTTAGTATCTAAATTATGAGACTAGAAATCTAACGGAGATTGTTTCTGAAAACCTAAGAGCCAGATTGCAGACAAAGAAACAATTTCTGAAAACCTAAAATCCGAGTAGGGTCCAGATAGTTTTTCAGTTCTGTTATCCAGATAGCAAAAATTTATACTTGTTTTTTCCGTAAAAAAAATTAACTCTATTTGCGACGACCCAAGTAACAAAGTCGCATAGATACCAGCAACAATTGAATTTCTTGCGTATAGTATAATAACTTATGGGACAGAAGGGGCAGAACCGGTGAAACATTGAATTCTTATTTCTTATTGAATACGGTGGAAACTGATTCAATCGTCTTTTTTATTGTGCACATAAATTTTGTGCAAACGTTGCGTGGAGAGGGCTCTCTTCAAAAACGGTCCTTCTCTGTTGCTCGTTGAGGCGTTGCCGCTGAGTGGCGCTAAGAACGCTACTCCACTCACACCTTGTCGCTGTAGGCAGCAGAGAAGAACCGTTTTCAGACGACGCTCTTTCGTGGAGCTTGACAACTTATAGATCTTAGGACGCTGGTTAAGACTTTCCAAAAAGGGCTTCAGCACAGTGTCATCTGTTGTGTCCGTGCGTATTACGCGCTTTGGAAACATTCCGGATGTCGAACTTGTCCGTGCTGGGCTCTTGAGACCACACGCTGGGGTGGGAATTTGTAAAACATTGGAATTGTGTATATAGTGTCAGGCATCTAGCTCTCGTGATATCAAGCACCTCGTCTGGGGCTGCTCTGGCGCTTATATATGGCAGGCGGTGACAGACGCCTGTGTTCGAACGTGGTTCGTGTATTATCAAACTCTACATCGCAGCCTTTATGATCGCGTATATCCAACGCATCAGCCAACGTTACTAGGTTACCTCAATTCTGGAAATAATTGCCAGGGGGAAAAGTTCCCACCCCTCCTGTTCACTCGCTTTAGTCTGCTTTCCGTTCCTTGGAGCAGCATCCCGATTTTAGATTGAAAACTGCGTGTATCATAGAGTACGTTAAAACTACCTCTTGAGGCTGGTCTTTGAAAGATAATGTATTACACAGGCTATGCTGCAGCTACCATAGCAGTTCTCCCCCACCCCCGAAACTAGTGCCCTTTTGAAGTATGGAATACAAGCTGGGAATAGAGAAGGGCAAAGACTTGTTTACACTGTTGCAGCCGTCGGAAGACAGAGTCCGGGAAAAGCGGTTTGAAAGCCTCTTGCGACCGCGCAGCGCAGCAGCAATGGCGGTAGTAAGCGGCTTAAAACCCCAATGTCATAGCGACCCGGAAAATAATTAATGTCGCAAGCCGTTGCAGTGGCACTCGGTCGGCCTCACTGAAATATGTGAAGCAGTCTTTAGTTTTAGTGCAAGCAATGTCTATGGGCTGTTCCGTAAATGAGCTAATCTAAGAACTTTGGATACAGCCCGCATTACGTGGCCGAGTCTTGAACACACGTTCACGTTCCCTCGCCGAGTGATATTGTCCAACAGGCCGTTTCCTAATCGAACTCGTGGCCGGTTGCATTTCACGCGTTCGGGCGTATGGCGCTTGTTTTTCTCGATTTCCGAAGCTATAAACCTACCCGTGCTGCTCCGTGGACATATCATGCTGGGCTGTGAGTTTTTAATCATTGCTGCGATGTGTAGTAAGGTATCCAAAAGAAACATACAACTCTAAAAGCGGAGGCTAAAATAAATTGTAGACGCCCTAGCTGAGGTAGCTGACGTTTGTTTTGGGAATGGATCTTTCGGACCGTAGCCTCGCTTAACGTGCAACAATACGGACAATAATCTTTGTGTACACCTTGAAATCGTCTCAACCTGTTTTAGCGCTTTTAGAGGAAGCTTTTTTTTACTGACGAGTTTTTCCCTTTGTCCTGCCCATCGAATGCAGATGTGCTTCACTAGCAAGATCAATTATTTGGGCTGGCTCGTTCCAGTCCAACGGGTAATGCATGGTTTTGAGATCAGGCACGGACGTACCACCACTTATGACAGCCCCGACACCATCAATTGGAAAGTGAGTTGCAAGATTATATTCGGCCATCTCCCTCCAAAAACGAAGATCCCAAATCGGACCTCGAAAGTCCGTTCCAGATAGTTATACTTCTGACCTGTGTCAACAGAACACGCTTTCTGCAGTTAATTGCGTTTTCTACACCGATATTGAAGGTTTTTTTTTTTTTGTGTTCTGTTTCGTTTTGGGACGTAATTTTATTTTTTGCTTGAATAGGCTATTCTATGCTTCAGTTCTTGACCTGAAGTTGAGCGGGCTCAATCACGTGGGTCCGGGCAAACATTAAGTCGTTCTGATAGATTTCATCGAGGCCTCCGTTGTTGTTAGTCCTCAACGTTTTGGAAAAGAAAATAGGGGAGGAAACTACAACGAGAAGGCGAGGAGGAGGGCCTGGCTGTTTGCGTGGTTGATTTTCCTAACAATGTTTACGGGCGCGGCAGTGTTCACGTTTTTTGAGAAACATCTCCGGCCTTTTTTGGCGTGAATGGTAGCTGCCGTGTCCTGTGTTTACAGCAGTTTCCACGTTGCAAAAGATTTAGCTTTTTTTTTTTTAGCAGAGAGGGAGAGACAGAGAAAAAGAGAAATAGAAACAGAGATGTGGGCTCTACCTATGACACAATAACGTCTTATTGTCGAAAGTCAACAAACAAGTTAAACCTGAATATTCGGAAATGGTCTGCCGCATAAGCGACTACTACCCGCGCGTGATTTTACTAGTTTCTGTCTACACAAACTGGTGGCGTCAGCTAGCTTTCAAACGTTTAATGCGGAAGCAATAAGTATCCCATGGAGCGGAGCCGGCGCTGTCTGAAGCCGTAATAAGCGGCACCTAAAAACCCGTAACCGCGAAAAACGGCACCTAATTGGCTGCGACGCGTTATATCAGATGCCTCGTCACGGAAGCCAGCGGATGCGCTTCAAGGTCAAAGCGGACGCGCTACAGAAATAAAACACAAAGAAAAGCGTAGCAATGCAATACTTCGTCACGGTAGCCGTCGTGAAGCAGGCATGGTTCGGCGCGCCTGCGGAGTGGGGGAGCGTGATATCACCGCCTCAGCGTCCTGTGCCATAGGAAGACGTGGCGCGGTCATAGTAAGAATGCTTTCGTATTTCTACACGTAAACAGACTTAAGTGTCTCTGCCGGATTTGTTTTTGGACAACCAGCTTGAAGTTTGTTTCAGCACTCATTGCAAACTTAGTATGTATTGCTGGGGAACTAATTTTTCGCATCACTTGACGACAACTTTGCCGACAGTTTCTCCATCTCTCGTTGGGCCTAATGACTTTAACCTGTGATTAACTAGTACAAACATAGGTAGAAAGCGGTAGAGCGTAATGTTCTTCATCACCTACTAGGGGCCAGCATGGGTCACGTAATAGACACGAGGTACGGGCCAGATTCAACTGGGTCTCTTGTTCTGACCGATTGAGCGAAAGTTACAGCAGAACGTTGACGTAGCAAATGAGTCCAATATGTGCACCACGCTAGCCCTTAGATGGTGCCGTATAATATTAAAAGATGTCGCTTTCCAGCCAGGTGGTGTCGTCTTGATACCGTTCAACACTGATCAGGGCTTTTATAGACTGCTCGATTGGCACCAGACTGTAGAAGGAGTGTTTGAGCGGAAACAGAACTCTGGTGCCCTCAATGGAATAATAATGTTGTTATATAGGCAAGCGAAACAGGGAGAGCAGACTTACAGTGGGCCCCAATATAGAAGGCATGAGCCCGCAAGCGTTCTTCTTAGAGGACGTTTTTTATTGTGAAATTTATCACGCAAACAACGCAATTTCGCTACAGGAAAAACAATGAGCTTTTCTTCGTTTCACTTTAAGTTCGACCGCAACCGCCACTACAATTGGATGGAGCCAATCAATCAACGCCGAAAGTGCATTATCACGGTGCTGATTGCCTTTGTGCGTTTGCCATCACCGTCTAAACTAATCACATACTGTGAATGCGGCACGATCCCGCGCCTTTTTTAGCATGATTGGTTTAGATTGTTATAACATATGCATCACCAGAACGACGGCCGTCACGATGCACGCCTGGCGGCGCTTCATTGGCTGGAAATATTCATAGCGTTGGCGAAGGTCGGACATAATGTGAAACGTTGTATTGCGATCAGAAGTCATTTAGCCGTATTACGAGCAGTGCATGCGGTTTTATTTATTTTTAATCGCGTTACTGTTGGTTGTTTTCAGATATGCACGAGCACGAAGCGGTATCCCACACTTCAGTTTGGCGTGGCCTTGTTTGGTCTGGGCTACGAAGACGGAAACAAGAGTTGCAGCCATAATCAATTCAGGTCTTTTCGATACCTGTCCGGATATTGGCGGGTAGAACGGGTGTCACGCTATATGAAGGATGTGATCAGGAATCCCAACTTTTTGACTATGAACGTCAAGTGCTAATAAATCATAAAATAATAAAACAAACGCTGCAAAGCCTGTGTGGTGTTGGTACGTTCGGCTTGAGTTACACGCTTTCTGAGTAACCCTTTGGAAACAGAGTTGTCATTTACTCCTTTCCACAGTAGTCCATTCGTAGCCGATGCTTCGATCCGAATCAAACACTCAAATGGCGTTACAGCAGCACCGTCACCGCGCTCTTTGTCTTTGTAGGTTTTCGTTCGTCACTGGCTTAACCAATCACGTAAAAAACATGTGGATCACGGGGCATTCAAGTTGGGTCATTTGTGTAGCCGGTGATAGGAAACGCACAAAGTCTACGAGCGCTATAACGATGCACTTTTGGGCGGCTTGATAGAATCGATCGCATCGTTGCTTTGGCTTCGGTCAGCACGTGCAGCGTGGGAGAAATGTGATTTAATGCGATGCTGAACCAAACATTTCAGTGTCCATAATAAGTGGCGCACTATGTTTCCGTGAGTCAGCAGCCGCCGTTTTGCACGAGCACCCACAACGGAATTAACGTCATCATATCACCCATTCGACGCTTAATAAGCTTGAATAGGGGATATGATGTACGTCAAATTCGTTGCGTGTGCTCGCGCACACCGGCGGCTGCTGACTCATGGAAAGATAGTGCGCCACTTATTATTATAATAATAATAGTGTTTATTTCCACCATAAGGTGATGGTGGGGGATTAGGAAAGAAAAGCTGTGAGGAACAGCTTGACGGGTTCCTGACCGCCTACAGCAGTAGCGACAGAGTGGGGAAATAATAAATCAATCAAAAGAGAAACAGAAATGTACAGAAAATGATCGCTATCACAACATGTTAAGTATAATACCTTAGATTATCACAATGCTGACATATAGGGCATGACGGGCTAACAAAAACAAAAACAAGTTCATAGTATTAAGTAGAAAACACGGAGTAAAAAGAGCAAGTACAGTAATCATCAGCGAAAAAAGGGTGACCTCACTTCACTAAACCATTACGTGTCCCATTCAATGCCTTTAGCTAAAAACAGATTAAATAATTTAGGAACAGCGTATTTCAGCGTTTGTGTGCCACAGTTCGTTCTTGGTGTGACCACCACCCAACATTCAACTCCGCGGGTAGGGTAACTATGAATGTGTCTCGAGATTTGTGCGAGATTTATAAAAAAAGTTTCTTATTTCTAATTTTCTCCACTTTTAGGCTATTGGCAAGCCAGTTAGAGTTGCCACTAGCCTAAAATTATAGACACTGGAATGTTTGGTTCAGCATTCTGTTAGCGGAATTTCAACTGACCGCATAAATTGGTTTCTTAACTTATCGCGATGGGATTTAGAGGTGGTGGAAGCTGGTGCATTCATTATTTGAGAGTATGAATGCACGAAACCGCCGAAGACGAAATAAAACAAAAAAAACTGAATTTGTCTATAGAAAAATTATCCCTAAGCTTTCTATGTAAAATCATGAGACAAGCGTTGTAGGCTGTTCTGGCGTTTACTACGATTTAAAAAATTATGTGAAATGGGAAAAGAAAAACTGGCTTACCTATTTAAAATTTATTTGGCCCAACCAAGCGCCACCGTAACACAATATTTTTAGTGTACAGTCAAAGTGTAGAAAAAACATATTTTTTTATTTTTATTGATTTACTCAGGTGATCATATGTTTCCACAATTTCAGCGAAAGCTTCCACCAACTTGAAGCACCTCTGTCTAAACTTAAAGCGCGATAAGTAAAGAAACCGTTTCATGCGTTCAGTTTAGAGTGCGTACAATCCATTTCGTCCATGCTGTATAATGAAACGGAGTAAATATAAAATACTCAGTACGGCCGCCGATAGACGTCCGACTATAATAAAGGTAAGGATTCATTTACGGAAAGAAAATTGTTTCCTGATTTCGTCTAATTTCTCATTCGATGCAGTTATGTTTTTTTATACTGTGACAATTGCCTTTTCAGCATTAATATTGACGCTCAACGAAATCAAATAGCTCTAAGTGCTTTTTCCTGTCAATACGGACATCAAGCATATTACTGGGAAAATGCAGGGCATCCCCCGAGTCCTTAGCAGAAAGAAGTATACGAGGTGCAGGTTTGTCTGCTCTTTGCGTACATCGTGTATATGTTTACCCTTCACCTGCGCCCACCTTTTATTTTTTTTTAGATATGGCCTCGGAGGTTCGCAGCACTGACTTCAAGCAGCGATGTTAAAGTGGGTTTTGTTAACCTATTTTTTTATGATCCGGAAGTTCTCTGGGACGTCAGCAAGTGAAGTGGAACATCGCCTGGTGGCGTTCACTATAAAAAGGGCCTATACCACTGGTGGCATAAAGTCTGCACATTCGATTTTTTTTACTCTCTTTTATCAAGGCGATTTTTATCGTCGAAAGTTGTTTCGTTTTTATCCGTTCTTCAACACTACATGGCGTGCAAGTTCACCTGCTCTTTGCGCATTTTTGTGTCTATTTTTTTACGGCTTAAAGGCGCCCAGGTACGTTTTTCACTCCAAACCTCACCCAATAACAGCACGAGATTGGCTACCTGTGTTATCTCGCGCTATCTACGCGTTTTCTACAGTGCCTTTTGATTGGCGTTCTCTTCTTTACGTTCCGATGTGCCAAACACGCATTTCAAAACACTTGCTCGAAGTCCAGAAAAGGAAAAAAAAATGATGAGCGAGGGTGACACAAGTGGTGCGAAGCCCTATAAAGTGAGCTTGTACTACGCTAAAATGGGGAGCCACAGCTCGTTGAAATATTCAGCGTAGTTCGCCCTGCGTGTAGGAGACAACTTCTCGTAGAAGCGACACGGTCGCCCTTGCGCCGGCCTGCGCCCGGCCTCCTGGTACGCGACGTCACGATATCTGGTTCGAGGTGTAAGCAACGTTACTAAGTTACCTGAGTTGTAGAATTCCCGCGGAAGGGGGTACCCCCCACCCCCCCCCCCCCTATCACTCAGTTAAGTCCGCCTCCCGTCGTTCGAAGCGCCATCTAGATTTTCCTTTACGAACTGTGCGTTCCATTGAGTATGGTGGAGTGCCATCTGGACGCGTCGCTTCGAAACGTACGTATTTCATATAATACACTGCAGTGACCATAGCGGCCGTCCGGCACGTCGAACGACGGGAGGCGAGTCGTGGTGAGTGAGGGGGTACTGCTCACGCGTGCAGCGTCCATGAGCAGTTCCATAACTGAGCTAATCTAATTACGATGACTGTAAGGGCATGTTGTTGACGTCACAGCAGCAGCAATGTTTCCCGCCTCAGTGTAAGATACGACGCCGTTCTAAGAGGAGGCTGAATGCCTAACAAGCGTAACTGAGCGGACGCGATACGAAAATGCGACAGGCTTTCCAGAAGTAGGACGCATGTCAACTGACCGATGTCACAATAGTACCGTTGGTCTGTATATAAAGAAACGTCCTTATAGTGAAGTTTGTTCTAATGCATAGTGTATAGGGGTAGAAAAAGGAAGAGAATAAAAGTACGAGAGCGCGCGTGGATGCATAGAGCGCCGAGCTCCGACTGGAAAGATAAGTGTGCAGACCCAAAACAATCTGCATTTGTTCCTGCTCACTGTATGAGCGCGTTCGAACGTGTTCGAAGATAAAATAACGACAAAGGCACCAAGGTTATTGTCAAGCTACTAGTCACTCCCACCAGAACTCGGATGTTCTGACGTCACCGCGTTTTCCAGTCTTTTTCTTTCCTTAGTTTCAACACGCATCCTGACTGACAGAAGGGGGACGACTGGGATGAGTTTTAAATTCAAATTCGTCCCGCCACAAGCGCGAGATTTCAAGTTTTGCCAATGAAATGGCATATCGTGAGCCTTTCGTGGGCACGAAGCTCACTTTCTTGTCACTTGAGCAACATTTCATAGCTATGGTAACGACGGATCACTTGAAGCATACAGGAAATCATGGAGTGGACAGTAAAGGAAAGAGGGAGGGTGTGATTGAGGTACGTCTTTTACGTGCTTTACTTACCGACACTAAATCTTAAATACTAATAAATTCGAAGTATTTTCTTACTCGCAATCCGTCCGCAGAGTTTACATTTGACATTGCAAAGAATATGTTGAATAAAAAAACATGATACAGCGTTTTCTGAACTAGTCATAGATGCTTTGCACATAGTTCAAAGTTTCCATCTTCAGATGTGTGTGAAAAGCAGAATGAAATTTTGATCGTTGAGTGAGTACTTGGCCATTTCTTTCGCTTCTAAGTTCCATTTCGAGAATCTGCCATATGGGCATTTTAATATCTTGAAATTTTAGTTGCCTCCAAGCTAAGATTGACAAGCTAAAAGTATGATGCCAATCCGATTTTTTTTATTATACTGCTCGGCAGGGAGATAATAAAAATTGGACGACTTAAATTGCTTTTTTGATTCGTGTCTTAAATCTTGGTTTAAATCAGACCAGTTTTATTATAATTATAATTCAAACGTTTTAGCAAACATATGCCATAGCATGGTTTTTATTTGCCGTTTGTCTATCATCTTGTTCTTTTTGCGTGCATTTGTTTTTGTACTGAAATAAAAACAAAATCACACAGCAAAAAAGATTTACATTAGGCACAAGTAAACGGCACTTCTCCTGTGAGCAAATCTTCGAAGGAGCTTTCTTCTTAGGTTCCTCTTCGCTCGTTAGTTACGTAAGATCCTATTGCAAACAAATCACAATGCGAAATGAAGGTTAAAACTTTTTATACAACAAAACACTCAAAAGGGGTTTTATTCAGAATGGCAGGGTTAACATCCATAAAAAGTTGTTAATTAGATAGTACTTTAAATTTACAGTCATTACTTCGTCCGAATTGTTATCACTACCTAGGTGAATTGATCTATCAATCTGCCATGTTTACAAAATACATGTAGTGATAAACAATTAAAATTTTGCATCTAGGGTAATTCAAATAAGGTAAGTATCATTTTAGTCATACAAATCAGAGTTATTTGATTTCTAAAAACAAATATCATGACTTCCTTTCACTCTGCTGCTCGGATAAGGATCAATACACCGATTTCAACAGCCAGTTTCGCTGCGCCACCGCTGCCGCAATGCATCGAGGGAACTGTAATCTTTCTTCACGTAAAATAACCTTGCTTGAGCTCTCAGCGTGTCAAACACGAGACGGCACATGGTGTCTCGAGCACTGCAGCCTGCTTCTTGTGAACTAAAGTTATGGCTCCTTCATGCATGCGCCCAGCGTTTTGTGAAATCGGTCTATCGCCGCCTCTATCGTAAAGTTGCGGCGGTGTTGTCATCCGCACATTTTGATATTGCTACCATTGTGAATTCTCCCACATCACGCAGCTTTCTGTATGTTGATATGTACTTTGCATTTGCGTAAATTCTGTACTGCGTTCACGCCATACAATAATGCCATCGCAAGGACGCTGTAGGTAACCGAATAAATAAAATACACTAGGACTATATACATTTTTTTTACCAAGATAGCTATGCAAAAAGTAACGAATTATTCATTAAACTAAGTTACACAGCGTGCAAGTTCGTCTGCTTTTTGCTCCCGTCATGCGTTCGTTTGACCCACAAACGCGCCCACATGCTTTTGCCTCCCCCCCCCCCCCCCCAACTCAAGCAATGATGCTGAGAGCGCTACTTCCTTGTCATCGCGCGTGCCTTGAGCCAAATTTCCTCTGCTGCCCTTTGATCTGTGTGCTCCTCCTTCCATTCCGATGCTT